>CAUYQG010235826.1:0-28480 GCA_963574415.1 Tarsius wallacei | reverse complement strand
GACCCGCTGGGCTCCGGCGATCCTTCCGCCTCAGCCTTCCAAGTAGCTGGAACTACAGGCGCGCGCTACCACGCCCGGCTAATTTTTTGATTTATTGTAGAGATGAGGTCTCGCCAAGTTGCCCAGGCGGGTCTCGAACCCACGGGCTCGAGCAATCCACTCACCTCAGCCTCCCAAGGCATGAGATTACAGGCTGAGCCACCGAGCCCGGCACCCCCTGAGTATTTGATGATTA
The DNA here is from genome assembly GCA_963574415.1 of Tarsius wallacei. Lineage (NCBI taxonomy): Eukaryota > Metazoa > Chordata > Mammalia > Primates > Tarsiidae > Tarsius > Tarsius wallacei. The sequence continues at coordinate 28,245 of CAUYQG010235826.1, read as the reverse complement.
GGAGGCTTAGAAATGGGAACTGGCAGAGGATTTATCATAGTAGTCAAATGAGTTAAAAAGAGTTGTTAGTGAAAAACTCAAGAAGATCATGTGGTACCAATTGAATATATGCAGTATACACAGCATGTTCTCAAAACCATGCTTGACATCGGAGAATGAGAGAGTAGTTTCTGCTTTCAAGGATCATAGAATCTAGTTGGGGAAATAGGATACTCATTCATGAAGGTAGAGAGTAATTAAAGCCACGTTCTGGGCATAGCTGTTAAATAGAATAAATGATTTCTACAGTCACTCTCTGCTATAAAATTCTAGAACTTGAATGTGTTCAAAATGCCTTGTCAAGGGCCTAGGTAACACAAATGTGGTATTGCATTGTAAGAATCAACCCTGAGACATTTTAAGAACTAATGGTGGGAAAGGAAAAAAAAAAAAGCTAATGATGGCACATTGAGCCATTTCATTATTTATCAGTATTTCTACAGATGAAATAAATTAGTGGCCAGAGCTCAGTATGGAGATATGTGAGGACTGTCCCTCCTGTTGTGTTTCTTAGGCCTTGTGAGCTAAGTAGGACATGTACATGGGGAAGGAGGAAGCCAAGAGGGAGGGTCCTGTCCATTATGGGTGGTTGCCTCAGGTAAAAGCTTTAACACCAGCTGTTCCTGAGCCACATCCTTTTCCACTCAAAGCCATTTCACTGACACATTTTCCAGTTGCCAAGAATATATTCAAGGTCTCCCCACGCTCAGGGCTGAAGGTCTCAGGGACTGCACCCAGAAACAGCTTAGCCAAAGAACTCTTGCTTTAGCCAGTGAGTGTTAAGTATCACAGGAAGTATAAAGATGTCAAGGAGAAAGATAGAGGTCGTTCTTGGTTAGTAGAGTCAAATAAACAACAGATCAGAGGTGTATTGTGCAGTTTTAAGTTTACAAATAATTGAAAGCTTATCATTCAAGCCCTAAGCTATTTAGCAACTGCTAACGTAAAACTCTGTAAAAATTATTTCATAGTTGACCTTTTCTTTCTGTCTGTGTCATAATTGTATAAGCATCATTTTCTGTATTACAGAGTCTCAAATATCAATGGCCTTAAATGTCATTGCCCTATATTGGTCTGTTTGGCCTTTTGAAAGCACCAAGTCCGTAAAGCAATTTGGGTCAGCATTTTCACCCATGTCCTTTTGAGACAAAATCTGTGCTCAGTTATCACAGAGCTTCTTGTCACCTTTTGTAGGTTTCCTGCTCTTTGCCAGAGTGCAGCTCTTGGAGCCCAAATGCCTAAATTCAAAGCGTAGTTTACTCACTACTAGCTGTGTGACCTTGGATAGTCATTTAGCCTCTCTATTCCCCAGTTTTCTGATCCATAAATCCATAAGCAATGGGGGAAAAAATAAATGGAGAAAACAATAGCACCTACCAATATGAGATAGGAATGCTTGCAACTGCAGTCTAGAGAAAGCATAGTAATAGTCTCATATTGACAAGAAGACTGGAGGTGGCAATCTCAAGATTACTTCTAGTTTAATGTTGTCATTCAAAGACCCCAGATCTGCCTTTCAGCTCTGCCAACTGGGTTTTCACCAGATGGCCTACAGTCGGGAAGGAAGAGAAAGGTGCAGTCCCAGCAAGCTCTCATCTTCTATCTGATCCTAAGGATGCAAAGGTTTGTTGCCTCTGCTTCCCAGCATAATTCCCTCTGCATCTCCTGGGCCAGAACTCAAGTCACAGGGCCATTCCTGGCTACGGGGGACATTAGGAAACATGTGTCCCATGGAGGGGTATAAGATTGTCGTGACAGTCTCAGTCCAGCACTAATTGGTACATTGATTGGGTACATTGCAAACTGAACAATGGCAGGGTCCTGTTGGCAAGAGGAGAGCAGCAGTTGAGGGGGCAATGGACAGTGTTAGCCCCATGACACCCAGAGGAACTGTGAAGGTAAAATGACTTAATCCATGTAAATTGCTTAAACCAGGGCCTGGAACAGAGCAACACATGTTAGAAATCATCATCACCATCGCTATTATCAGTGCTTATATTATTAACTTAGCTTGCTACATCTTATCGTTTTTATGGATATGTCTACTTTTCCCTCAGTTTCTTTTCTGGTTTGCCCCCTCACCCTCGTTCCTTTTATTTCTGTTACGCTTCTTAGCTTTGACACTCTTAAGGCTTAGGTTTCATAGCTATTCACCCAATGAAAGTGATATTTTTCTTTAAGCTCTTGGGCTAACCACTAATTAAACACACACACACACACACACACACACACACACACACAAATATGCCAAGTACTAGGTTAAGCATTTGACATGCAACACCATATTTAATCCTCATAGTACTATTATTACCACATTTTACAGATGAGAACACTGAGGTTGATTAATAGGCCCAAAGTGACACAGCTAACAAATAGTGGATGGTATGTTCTCACTCATAAGCGGACCTTGAACAATTATCATAATACTATAAGAAAGGGATTGGCAGTAGTGGGAAACTGCCAGGGGAAGGGGGGGGGTGAGATTGGCAGTTGAGGGAAACTACCAGGGGAAGGAGGGACACACCTCATCAACAAGGGTACCCTGCATGACGAACATTTGTATGCCTAACCCTGAATTGTACCCCACGTCTTTAAAAGAACAACAACAAAAAAGACAAATTGTTCACATTTAAACAAAAACAACAACAACAAATAGTGGATGGTCTGTTGGGTCATACTCTAAACTGCTATCATTTCACATTGTAATGTCCCTTTTAAATCCTTTAAAAGCTTGAGCATTACTTTAAAATTTTATAAATTTCTTATGGTCTTGTGGCTAGTTTGAAAAATGAAGGGTTCAAATAGCTGGATAAGTAGACTTTTAATGTAATAAGTAATACAAATAAATTAGTTTGCAGGAAGCAGTTAATGAAAATGCTAGACTGAGTATTTTAAATCTTATCCTAAAGACAATACATGGATTATAACTTGTTCATTACACTGTTAGGTTTTGTTTGGGGATTACAAACCCCTCTGAGATTATGATGTAAGATATGGATTATCTTCCTATGGAAAAAACATATATGCACATTTGCAGATTCTTTCTGGGATTTCAAGGAAGCCTGAAAAGCCTATTCGTGAACTCCTGGGATTAGAAAATCACAAATTCCACTTTCTATCCAACTCCTATGATTCCATAGTTAACCTTTTCACAGAAAATCTGATGTTGAGCTAACAACATTTGTTACATCATACTTTAATGAACCAGACTCTAAAAACATTTACAAAGAGCTGAAGAAAAAAACAAATTTTTTTGTGGTTACTGCCACCTGCTGGTCACATCTAGGTAAACCCTAAATCTACATTAACTACGAGTAAATTCTCTGTTATTCTTATTTTCTAATTCCTCATTTTGCTTTCAAATATGACTATATTGTGAACCATTAGGCTGCACAAGCTGTACTTTTGTAATTATGTTTTTAAAGGCATTTTTGTCTCCCACTCAAGTTTATGAATCTGTCCTCTCTTTGTTTAAATATTAATTTGGATCCTTATCATTTCTCACCTAAGCTATTTCACTACCTTTTCATTGTTTTGCATGATTGGTCTCCATACAACAGCCATGTTATTCTCCCTTCCTCAAGTCCTTCAGTGGCTCCTCACTATTACTGGATTAAATTCAGTCTTCACCTCAACCTGTCTTTTCAATCAGCCTCCTCTCTTCACTCCTCCAAAACATATGATATAGGTTTTTAGTCGCCTTCAGGCTATCCAAAAGGGCTGTGAAGGAACAAACTTATCTTCCCCAAGTTGGAAATTAAAAAACAAAAACAAAAAACTTCAATTATGACCAAAGTGTGGGCTCTCAAACTTGACCCAGAGACAATATTGTGGTGTGACAAAGAGAAAGAGGATCATTAAGGGATAGGCAAAATGGGAGTCACTTGTATAACAGCAGTGTGGCCCGAGCGATCCAGATGGCATAGAGCAGGACCCCAAGCAAAAGCTGTCAATGTAGGGATGAGGTAAAACTAAGAAATGGGCAAAGCTATGGTGGTTGACAGGACCAATTCAAGGAGCTATATGTGAGGACAAGGGCAGGTAGCATGCACTCACATTTTTCTGAACTCTGACACAACAGAAGCTCAATAAATATTTTTGAATGAATTAATAACATTTTACAAAAAGTTATACTTACAATGTCTACAATAAACTGAGACTTTTTTCCATGATGCCAAAACAGAAAACTAAAAATATTTTATGCCAGACAGACCTACTGAGTGAATTAATTATTGACAAACCTGTTTGATTTTCATGCAGGCAACATAGGTTTTTTTCCAGTATGAATGAATGAGACCCTTTCATACCATATGTACAGATGATTCAAAAAATTAGTTTGCTTCTTTAATTTCCAGTAGTTAATTATATACTTTTTTTTTCATTTCAGTATTTCTATACAGAAGCTTTCAAATGAATCTCGCTACATGATTTATGAGTTCTGGGAGAACAGCAGTGTGTGGAATAGGTAAGTTGTGAGCATGACTAATTTTCTGTGAAGCCAGGGAAGTGGCACTATTCATGATATAATTTAAGATTTGTAGAAAAGTTTCATTCCATTTACCTCACCTTAAAACCTGTCCCATTTGCCCATTACCCCCAATCCTACACTTAAAAAACATGTATTTCATGGATTAGGAACCACTTCCTTTGAGAAACACAAATACTTTTAGTAATGATCCCACTTTGAATCTTACCATTTTACTGGTGTTTTCAGATAAGATTTAGATAGGGGTTATAGGTGTCCAAGGCAGGTGAGGGTAGTGGTCAGGATGGAGACAAAGGATGCAGAAAAAGGAGTAGAGAAAAAGCTTTACTTTCTAATTTTTTTTCATAAGATAAGCTCTATGGTTATCTTATTTTATAATAAAACTTCATATAATGGTTAAGATCATCATAGCCCAACACCTTGTAAATGTCCTTAAATACTGCAAATAAAGGGGAAATTCAAGACATTGGCAGAGATGAAAAACAAATTAACTTCTTTGAAATTAAAATGAATACTGGTAAATAACCAATATATAATTTTAAAATGGGATGAAGGAAATTTTTGCTAGTCAGAGATTATATAAAAGATTCCAGATGGTTTAAAATAGCACAGAAAATATGACTCTCTGAATAAGTTCATGTTAGGATGTTAAATATGGTAATGGAAGTATTAATAATAGAATACTAGAAATTTAATTGATACAGATTTCATCTAGAAGTTTTATTTTTGTGGCTATTTTAAAGACACTTTGTGCTATAATGAAGACATAATGACAAAAGCATTTCAGTCATAGAAGGGAACAAGGCAACTTAATTAATTCTGTGCTTCTAGGCCTATACCTTAAAGATAGATTTTTTCCAAAAATTTATTTTATTCTCTAGCAGTGGAAAATGTATAGTCTGTCTTCTTAGCTATCCTGGTTTTCAACATCCTGACAGCCAATCTACTACTCTCTTCTGTTTAAACATCTTGCTGCAATTAAAGTCAAACTTCTATTGTTTTATCTTCTGTAGAGATGTAATGTTCTCCTTTTAAGATTTCTTTTTAAAAGTTTCTGATAACAATTATTAAATTATTCCTGAGTTTTTTCTTAAGGCTAAACAACCACTAAAAGAAGTCTGTATCCAGTACTTACTTAATCCAAATCATCCAAAACCATGCCATCTAGATTGAGTTTGATCTCTGCTACACTCTGCTTAGGAAGATTGTAAATTAAAATGCACAGCCTTAACCTATAATTGTTTATACAGCCACCTGCAGACAAATTATAGCAAGACATTCCAAAGAAGTAACGTGGATTTCTTGGAAACTCCAGAACTTACATCTACCATGCTAGTTCCTGGTAATTATCCTGGGTTCTATGTGCCTGTGTATTATCTTTTGCATCTTAAAAAATAGCATGTCCTCCCCCCTCACATTCTTTCTCATGGTGCTCTCTTTATTACTTCCTTACATCTCTTACAATTTAGGGGTGGGGAAGGAAATAAAATGTCTGTATATTTGTTGTATTGTGTTTAGTCCTCAGTTGACCCTGTTGGTATTCCTGGCTATACTGAGCCTACTATTAGTCACTTGCTGATCATTTTAACAAACTTGAAGTGCAAGTCAAATAATGATATTTCAAAAAATTATTCAAATGTTTTACCATGTTGCAATTTAGTTTAAGTTTATTGAATACAATTTGGAATAAGTGACCCATAGACTGGAAATTAGAATTATGTTAGAAACATTTTTACTATAAATAGCTATTAAAATGATATTTATAATTGGTAGAAAGGAGAATGGGGAGAGAGAGAAATCTGACATAAAGTTGTCTAAGAAGTCTGGCCTAGTCAATTATTTAATACAATTGAGAATCAAAATTCATCTGATCATCTACCCATCCATCCAATTATTGATTAAATATTTATTTACTGAATATTAGTATGTGCTAGGCACTGGAGGGTTTACTGGGGTGCTTGGTCTATTTACTAGCACTGATTGAGCACCAATTCTGAAAAAGCATGTGTTGGGAGCAAGAAATGGTACAAAGTAAAAACACAATCCCTACCCATAAAGTGCTTTCTATACAGCTTGACAGAAATGTTTGCAAAGACAAATGTTTGCAGACAAAACCCCAGCTCAGGGCATAAAATAGTAATTACCATTAGAGGAAATCATTGTTTTGTGGACTTAGAGAAATGATTATTTCTTTAATCTAATAATTTTTACAAAAAATGACTCTTGATATGGGCCTTAAAAGATGAGATCTGATAAGATGGAGAGGAAGGGTTCTTTGGTAAATTCTAGATATAAATGAACAAATGCAAGTAGTGTGAACATGTTTGGTTTATTGATGTAAAGGTATCGCTAAGAGGAGAGTGAAAAATGAGGTTAAGAATATCATAATGAGAATGAGAACAGTACTTTGGGGTAACTGAAGGTTTTAGAGAGGGATGGAAACATGGTTTAATCAGTAATAACTGACAGGAGGGAGAAAAGTGACGCCATGGAGAGGAGAGAGATTAACCAGGAGGGCAATAATCTAGGCCAGGGAGGAAAAACACCTAAACCAGGAACTAGCCAGAGTTGGGGACTCCATTTGTTGATGCAACTTTCAAGAGTTAACCACAGCAAGATGATGGTTGAAGCCTAGGATCAGTGAGATAGTATGTAGCTAAGAACAAAATATCTAAGAGAAACCTGGGGAGATAGATGTCTTTCTTTAAAAGGCTGGTAGAAGGAGAAAAGCCTCTTCTATTAAGGAGAAGGAGAGGAACCAATCAGAGGCAGAAGGATCATAGTCGTGGAGTATCAAGGAAACCAAAAGAGGAGTAAAATGCAAGGATACAGCCTTCAGGGGAGGCGGAGAGAAAGTGACTAAAGAGAACGGGACTGGAAATTGGATTTGACAAGGTCACTGTTCAAGTGAACAATTTTAATAGAGTGGTAGGAATTTAAAATTAGGGTAGATTTTGATGGATTGGGGAACAAATGGAAGGTGAAAAAGTAAATTCTGGAATTAAAGCTGGGTGAGGAGACAAGAGAGATCAGCTGTGAATGCTTTCAGGTTGGCTGATTCAGTCTCAGCCTGAGCTCTAGCTATATATTCACTTCAGATCTTAAAGACAGTTTTGTCTGACCCGGAGAACAGTAGAACTTTTCTTGCTATACAGCGCAAATTTAATCCCCAAATAGGAAATCCGTGAATATGATTGAAATTTTGCATGGTTCACAATTTGACTCATGCAGTATAAATTAGGATGCACCATACCCTGAGATAGGTGCAGGTGAGAGAGCAGTAGTACAGATTAAGGAAAAGACTTCAGTGACTACTTTCACTTTATCCAGGACAGTTTTAGCTTAACTATTATGCCAGGCTGGAACAATCTGTCATAAATGGGAAGAAAAGTCCTAGAACACAACTTCTGTAAAATGATGGCTGTAGTATTGTACACTAAATGCAGAAAAGTGAGATCCACATCCTATTTTCACATCTACATCTTCACATTCCCTGCCCTGATACAGTATTAGTACAATGTATGGCACAAAGAAACAATTATTTCCTAAATGAATGAATAATGACTTTTGACATTATCAGTCATGAAAATTCCAAGAAGCCCTGACCCTTGTAATCTGTGTCTGCCATCATTTTCATTTTCAGCTCTCCCAATCCTGACACCACTGGTTACACAATGTGTGTAAAAAAAAGAACAAAGTTTGCTCTTATTAGTGTCTTGAACCTTTCCAGGAAGAAAACACCTGAATAAAAATAGAGTAGAAAAAAGAGGACAGAAAAGAGGCTAACGAGTTATCAGTAGGGTGGGTGGTAGAGAGGGGGAATGCTATAGCAAGAAATGAAATGTAAAGTAACCTGATAGAGTTTTCTGGGCCAACTTTACTTCATAATTGTCCTGGATTAACTTTCTATGCACTACTAGTGTTACTGGTACGCACATTATGTCACTTTTTCTCTCAGAGCATTTCTCAATTTAGAGAGAAAAACTGTACAGCAGGGCACATTGGCTCATGCCTCCCAGCACTTTGGCTCATGCCTTCCAGCACTAGGGGTTTGAGACCAGCTTGAGCAACTTGACAATATCTTATCTCTATAATAAATTTTAAAAATAGCCAGAAAAAAAAATTATCCTGCCGTAGTAGCACACGCTTGTAGTTCCAGCCACTTGAAAGACTGAGGTGGAAGGATGGCCTGAGCCCAGCAGGTCGAGGCTGCAGTGGCCATAAGCGTACCATTGCACTCCAGCCTTGGTAAGAGAGCGAGACTCTGACTCAAAAGAAGAAGAAAAAACACAAAAATTCCTGAGTGCAAATGAAACTGGATCAATTCTTGGTCTCTGAGCCCAGATCAAATACAATTTAATGACTTGTAATTGCTGCCCTATTTTTCATTAATTTTCATATTACATCTAATATCAACAATGATCATTGGAATTTGATAGAACAAAAAGAAAAGTTAGATTTAATTTCTAATAAAATTTAAAAACCCATCTCAAATAAGATTATAACATTTATTGGGGTACCCAACTCTATTTTAAAGTGAAAGTTTTACAGGGCACAATGTTCACTATCTGGGGAATGAGCCACCTGAGACCCAATCCCTATCACTACACAATATGTCCATGTAACAAATACATATGTGTACCCCCTGAATCTAAAATAAAAAATTTTAAAAATAAAGTGAAAGTTTTATAGTTACAACAGCCGGCACATTCCAGCAAACTAAAATTAGCATGTAAATTTTTTTATGGGTTTTAATGGCCATGTGACTTCTAATAATATTTTTAATAACCAGTTTTATATATTTTGTGTTATAACAGTTATGAAGATTAAAATAAAAACAATTAAAAATGTTTCAATTGTTCTAATGCTGCACATATTTAGACCAAAATTTAAAATGTGAAAGAAAAAAAGCAGCTATTACATTTAGACACACAGGAAGAGTAGGTTGTATTTCCAATTTAACTCACAAATTATGATTTCTGATAAGATTGCTTTTTTGTTAAAATTACTAAGTGGGTTATCTAAGGCACATCTAAACAAATAAAGCAACTAAACCAAACTGCACTCTGATATGAAAATACAAACCAAAATATATTCCTATGAACTTTCAAATAACAAAATCATTCAAATAAGGCACACTGAAATATGGCAGCCCAAGTCCATTAGCCATCATAAGTAACCCAGACAGAAAGAGTTTAAGAACTCAGGTCTGTAGGGCAGAATGTCCTTTGGCATAAGAGAAAGGCCTATGATTATGAGAAAAGAGGTTAACAAGAAAGCAACGTGATATTGCTAGCAAATTAAATAGCTTTGAAAGCAAATTTTAATCCTGTCCATTTATCTGTTTTTCATAGTGTTTCACGAATCGTACTTCTTTGCCATAGGTTTGTCTTTGAGATATTTCTATTCATTCAGATAAATATGTCCAATTTTACCATATATATGCTAAAATATTATTTATAATCTATACTATAACCTATTTGTAATAGGTTATAAATAGTTGTAAATAATATTACTTATAATCTAATACCACCAGTATTGTGTAGATTAAAACAAGAAGAACATGATTTTATCTTTGGGGCATTTATAATCTTGATGCCAAGACAAGCTTTATTCACATATGACAAAATGTTTTAGACTACAACAAAGTGCCAAACAATATGGTACAAATAATAACTGCACAGGAAGAATTCAATTTTGGCTCAATAATCAGGAAATGTTGGCTAGAAAGTAATTATGCAGACTAAAGGTGAGAGAGATGGTCTCCTTATGAAAGATTTGTACCTTGAACTTTCTTTGCCCTAGAAGTTATTTTCTTTATTTTTAAAAATGTTTTTTCTCTTTATAGCTTCATGGTGGATCCTGAATAACAACTAGATGTTGCTAGACATTTTTGTTATGGTTCCAAGTGTAAAAAAAGTGTTATCTAAAACGTTGATTGGAAAATTCTCTGTGGTTGTTAATTTACTGTACACCTCTGTTTAATATATTTACTCTGAGTGCACTCTTTTAAAATGTATTCTATAACTTTATCATACGTTCATGTGAATTTTAGCTCAATTTTCAAAGTTCACTATTATTCTCAATATTTGATGCTAATTGCTTTGCTACATTGTAACCAACCCAAAACATTTAGTGACAAAATCCTAATATGTTAAAAAAGCATATGCATAAAGAAATAATATTGTGAAAAAGAATGTGTTATTATACAGAAAAAGATTTAAAGTGAGAACTTTTAGAACATTACTTCATAGGACAGATTTGGTAAACTGTCATATACTATTAAGGGTTAAATCAGTGTTTTGTGATATTTAAGGAACCAGACTTTCTATGAGTGAAGCTTATTCTTCAATAATGTCTACTCCATCTCCAATTCATGGTCTTGTGACTATTCTCTTTACTTTAAAAGTTATACATTGGCATAAAACAACCTTAGCTGTAACCTACAGGATGTATCTCTATCCATCTTTCAGGTTATAACTGGTTTTTCGTGAGCAAACAATTCTGGGGAAAGTTAGAATACCATTCTGTAATATAACATCATTATGTCATTTATTGTCCTTAAAAGTATTTGTAGGTTAAACATATCAAGAAAAAGATAGAGAAAATGGTTTAAATTTTATGGCATATGGTTTTGGTACATGATTCTGACACTAGCTTTCTTATAATAGACATTTACATTTACATAGGATTCCAAAATACTTTAAAAACAAAAATTTTAATCTAAGTGAACAACAGGAGATAGAAAACCAACACAAAACTTTCAGGAAGTCATAAAATAGTAGGAAAAGTACTAGACAGAAGACATTTATTTTCCAGTTTCAACAGTAGGATAATTAAAACTATGTACGTTTTTAAATATTTTTGATAATAAAAGTCTCTGCTGTTCTAGTTATAAACCCCACTAATGAAAATAGAATACATATAAAAATGTGTTACCAAGTTATTCTGTAGTCCAAATTCCTTCAAAACCACAAGTCTCGAAAAAATTGTCAGGTAAAATTTTCCTGTATTTTTTTCTCACTGTTGAAAACTGGAATAAGAGGAAACTTGTGCGAAAATTGTATTTCTTAATTATAGAACTTGATCTAAAATATTCTTTAAAATTAATTTATGAAACATCAACTTTTACACTTTTACCAATACTCTTATATACTCTCAGTCCTCATTCCATCAAAATAAAATTAAAGAATAATTTCTATTAGAAATAAGTAGTAAATTTTGTCATATTATACACACATACACATTTGAGTATGTGTGTGTATGTTTGTGTCTCTGGTCAACTCTAAGGGTGATAAGCACTATGAAACAACACCTGGCTCAACTCTTTTAATTTATAGACAAAGCAAAGAACATTAATGGAGATGTACAATGATTATTCAAACAAGCTATACATATGTACAAAGGCAAATAGATAACAAAATAGTTTTTGCAGTCTTACTCTGATTGTATGTAATAAGAAAGGATAAAAGGCTCTAAAACCTAAGGAACTCTTGACATACAAACTCTTTAAAATGTTGGTTATAAGTGGTTTTGAAAATACAAATTGTAGCCATTCAAAACATTGCTTTGGTTGGTCCATTTAAGTATCCAATTCAAAAACCGTATTAAGTCTTTTAGGTATAATGCAGTTTGCAAAGTAGCATAGTAGTACGACTTAAAAAGGGTTCTACCCTCAGCAACAGTGCTAAGTGCTCTCTGGATTCTAAATTAGAATAAGTTCTATCACATTTCTTAAGCCAGAATAAATAATACTTCAGAATAGGCAAATAATAAGGCAAACCAATTTAATTATATGGTAATTCTGACCCCAGCTCTTATACAAATTTTATATATATATTATATATATAAATATATATATATATATTTCTGTGTATGTTTATGAGTTGAGTGTATGTGAATGTGTGTATATGTGTATTCACATACACACATATATATATACAAGAACCTATAGTATAAAAGGAAAATAGTAGGGTTAAAATATGAGAAGACTGGACCCTAAGTATAAATATCTTATTTTAAAGTAAGCAATAAATTTATAGTTAATAGTTGTTTTCTATTTTAAAAAATCCATTTTTCTGAGGAACAAGCTTATTAAGGGTACTGAAAGATCAAGGAGGAAAGTTTATTATGGACTAAAAGCTTCAATCTGGGTAACAAACCCCCAAAACCAGTGAAGAAATAGGTACTAATTTTAGATGTTCACAATTCAGTGAAACAAACTTTCTGCCAAATGATAGCCTTGAATGCCTTGCCAACAGACCTGGGAACTGAGAGAATGGGAGTGAGAAGAATTTACACTTACCTTTATATCAGCAATTTTTTTTTTACAGCATGCTGGAACAAACTTTTTTTTACTTTTTTACAATGGTAAATTCAGGGTGACATGCTGCAGATTTATTATATAAAATGTCTGGGAATTATAAACTTTAAACGCCCAAATTCTTCATCCATACATGTTCTCGTTAAAAGAAATTAAAGAATTGAAAATTAATGTGCCTCAATTATTTGCAAATGTCTAAATTTTTCCTCTTTTGAAAATGCAAATATCAGTTACTTTGCAATTGCTGAACTTCTACAATTCATATGGTCTGACTGGTGAAATAAATCACAGCTGTTTTTCACCTTCGGTTTCATTCACTACCATTGCTTCCAAATTATCAATCTCTGCTAGTAATTGTGTATCTAAGACAAGATTAGTACCAAAACTTAGAGACCAATCATTTATTTGAAATGAGATGCCTATTAAAAAATTATCCTTCTTGTCACTGAGAACTATGCATTGAACATCCTGGATCATTCTAAGCCTCTGGAGAGATTGTAATGATCTTTTATGAGCTGGTATGAAATCAGTGGGAAACAAACAAAAGCAACAAGAAATTATGTACCATATATACACTATAGTAAATACTATATATCTGAGAATCTTTACAGCTTACATTTCCATTCCATTATTACAAGTGATGAAAAGCAAAATATTCCAAGTAGCATGCAAATTATAAAAAAAGTTTTCTCCCTTCACTAACCAAATTTCTACTTTCCAGGGTACTTCTCAATTTATATAAGAAACTGCCTACAAAACTGAAACTGATTTAAAAATTCTTTATAGTTTAGAATATCTTTCTCATTTTAAGAGAGGCTAAATAGCCAACCATCAAAATTAAAAATAAATTGAATAGTCACAGTCCATTACAGTTACTGTTAGTAGATCCACTTTATTTTCAGGTGTCCAAAATATAAAATGAATAATTCTTTATCTTCAAATTCATCTGTTCTTAAAATGCTACTTAAAACTTTGGTTGTTCTCCTGTAATATAAAAGAAAGAGTTAGTATCAATTGATTGAATACTGTTTTTATTAATTATCTTATCAAACCAAATACTGTGAACTTAACAAGCATTTACAGATATAGATGCATGTTGTTACAGAAATCATTAAAGTAACTGGAATTGTTAGTTCTTGTGTGTTTAAAAACATGTGCAATTCATTTTAAATATACTAAAGTGTATCCAAACTTGTTGTTCTGTATCTGTGGTACCTAGCTTTAAAAAATGTAATGTGTAAATCAAAAGTAAACTTAATTCTAATGTATAAGTTTGAAATAAGTATGTGTCAAATTTTTATTTACACAACGAAATGTTATTAAAGGTGGAAAGTCTGCAAATGAAAAAGTGACTAAATTTTATATCATTGAAGTTTATATTTATTCTAGACCAAGGATTAAATGTCCCTGAGATCTTTGAACAGGTGCAAAAATTCAAATATCCTCAAGTATATTTTTCCTCATTAAATAATCCTATATGATAATTATTATGAAAAAAAGCTTTAATTGCTCCTTTAATTTTAAAAGAAAAATTGGCTAGAGGTCTATAAGTTAGAGAATTTAAATTAAGAAATATTAATATAAACTGTGAACAACATAACTTTTTAAAAAATTACAATTGAAAAAAAATTCTATGAATACTAAAGGATAAGAATCCCCAAAGTGGAGACAAAGAGTAGCAGTATAAATCTTATATTAGAGCTGTTCTCAACATACTTATATTCTGAGTCTAATTTTAATAGAATTAAATTGCCTTTACCTATATATATATATATATATATATATATATATATATATAAGCATATATATATGCTTATAAAAACTCTAACAGAAAGTCAACTTCCAGTCAAAAGTACTTACTTTTGATGGAAATCATTTACTAATCATTTGTATAATTAGAGACAGTACCATACTAAGCACTCTCACACATTATTTTGCTAATTCTAACAACTAGAGATGATCATCCTTAGCTTCAATTGAAAACTGAGGCTCAATGAGGTTAAGTAACTTGTCCAAGTTTGGACTACCAGCATACAGAATGGAGCTACAATTTGAACCCAAGCCTGATATCAAAACTCATGTTCTTTCCAATGAATATCCCAAAAGATATGTATTTTATGTATTTATTTAGACAGAATTTGATAGGATAACATAGAAATATAAAGGGCTAAGACTAGCAAAGACATGTTGAAGAAAAATAAGTGGGATGACCTATTTTACTGCATAAAAAAACTAACTAAACAGAATAGAGAGCCCACTAACAGATCGTGCTTATATTGCCACAAAGGGGTCAGAGGACAATCCTTTCAATAAATATTGCTAAAATGACGGGATATCCTTGCAGAAAAAAGTAAAACTTGACCCATACATCCAATTCTAGGTAGATTATAGAAATTACTGAGAAACAAAATAGAACTTTTAGAATATGGGACAATATCTTCATAACCTTTTAATTAAACACTATTTCTTAAACAAAATGCAACTTTTCCATTCTATTTCTTGAGTAGACTGGTAATCATTTTATAATAATTGGCTATCTTGTCCTTTTATAATTTTGTAGTTTTCTGAATTACTTGTATTTTGCAAAAGAAAGTTTAAAATCTAGAGGTAGAGTCCAATGAAAATGTTAAAGACAAATTTTTGGAATACAATATTATAATACAAAATTAGAACACTACTTACTGGTTTTTGAAGTACAATGGGATGATCAGGCAGAAAGTCTGGTTTTTTTCTGCAGATGGAAACACTTGAGAGCTTTAACAGGAAATCTCTGCTGTATTTAATTCTCTCTGTAGATAGTAAACATCAAATGTAATGTTATAAAATAGACCTGTCTAGATCACATTTTGGCTCATTTCTTTCTGGGAGTCCTTTATTCATTATTCATAAAATGATGAGCAGTATCTATGCAAAACAAGGGAAGGAAAAAAGCTTTGAAAAATCAACTGCCTCCAATTTTCCTTTCACTGGGAAAGAAACTCAAGTCACCAAAGAAAAATAGAAGAGAATTGTTTGAGAAAATAGGTAACCCATGGCTTTTTTTGGTCTGGTTATTTGGGTCTAGTCAAATATCTGGTATTATAAAGTTAACAGCAATAACACCTATTGAGCAATTCAGATCCTGCCAAAATGGAACCTTAATGAGCCTATCTAGTCTCAAAAAACACTAAAAACTTAATGCAATAAAAATAAATTCAATGTAATAAACATTTATTGGTTGCCTACTATATATCAGAGACTATGCTAGGTAAGGTAAACAAGACCCAAGGTATGGTAGCTAAGTTCAAGTGGAACAATGATTCAAATCTCTGAAGACTTCTCATCAGAAATGATCACCAGAGACTATCATCATGATATACCGCATGCTATGCCAGAAAACAGTGGAATAATATTTTTAAAGTGCTAAAAGAAAAGAACAATATCCCAGAATTCCATGTCCATTGAAAAATAACCCTTCAGGAAGGCATGAGAAGTGAGGACACATTCAGATGAAGGAAAACTAAAAGAACTCATCACCAGCAGACCTGATGTACAATAAATACTAAAGGAAGTTCTTCGGGCTAAAGAGAAATGACTAGATAGAAATTTTACTCTTCAGAAATGAAGAGCAAAAAGAGATGATAACATTTATTTTCCTTGAAGTCTTATTAAAAACATGTATTATTTTACTTTTAAAAGCAAAAATTCTAACACTGATGCAGTTTTCAAGGTACGAAGACATAACTACAGTAAGAAAATCAGTGCAGTGAGATGAAAGGAGAGGACATGTATATGGCTGCAAAATTTTACCATTACCACTATGAAATAGTGTAATATTAAGAAGTAGAAAGGCTAGATATTGTAAATCCCTAGATTATTATTGAAAAAGGCTAGATATTATAATACCTAGAGCAACCACTTGAAAAGTACAAAGAAATACAGCCAAAATCTAGTGGATAACTGACTCAAGAAGAGGAAAAACAAAATCCATTGGATAAATTAAAATGAAATACTAACAAAAATCCAAAAAATCCAAAAGAAGGCAGGGCAGGAGAAAAGAAAAAACAAACAAAAAAAGAAAACAATACAGTAATAGGCCTAAACCTAACCATATTAACAATCACATTAGATGTTAAAAGTCTAAATCAGGGGTCAGCAAACTTTTTCTGTAAAGGGCCAGTGAGAGTGCCCACTGCTTTCCAGCCTGGGCAATGGAGTGAGACTCCAACTTCAAAAACAAAAGAAAAGAAAGGGCCAGATAGTAAATATTGGAGAATTTGGGAGCTATATGACCTCTGTCACAACTATTCAATTCTGTCTTGTAGCACAACAGCAACCATAGGTAATATATAGATAAAAGTTTGTGTTTCAATAAAATTTTATTTACAAAAACAGACACTGGCCTATAGACCATTGTTTTCTGACTCCCTAGGTTAAATGCTACATTAAAGGTATGGATTCACAGAGTGGGTAAAAAAGGAAGTCCCTGCTATATGCTGTCTGCAAGAGAGGCACATTAACTATAAAGACATATATATGAGGGAACCCCCCCAAAATGGTATTCACAAAAAAATTTTGTTTCATTTTTGTTTTTTGTCTTGGAGCCTCATTTGTCACCCAGACTGGAGTGCAGTTGCATGCTCACAGCCACCCCAGCCTTGACCTGCTGGACTCAGGCGATCCTTCTGCCTTAGCCTTCTAAGTAGCTGTAACCACAAGTGCATGCCACCACGCCCGGCTAATTTTCTGATTTATTGTAGAGATGAGGTCTCGCCAAGTTGCCCAGGCTGGTCTCGAACCCAGAGGGCTCAGGTAATCCTCTCACCTTGGCCTCCCAAAGTACTGGGGTTATAGGCATAAGTCACCGCACCTGGTCTAAAAAATATGTATTTATTCTTATATGTTTACACTTCAGTCACCTTCAAAGTACTCTCCATTTGATGCAATACACCTATCTAAATGCTTTTTCCACTGCTCAAAACAGTTTTTGAACTCATCAATTCTGATGTCTTTCAGTGTTTCTGCCATTTTTTGTTTTACCTCTTCCATATTGGAAAAATGTTTCCCTTTGAGGACATTTTTAATCTGGGGAAACAAAAAAAAAAAAATGTCACTCGGGGCAAGACTGAATAAACAGAAAGAGTGGGGCACGGGGGGTCATGACGTTTTTGGCCAAAAACTGCTGAACTCTCAGCTTGGTGTGGGCAGGTTGTTTGTGTAAATCACTCATCATGAAATAAACAAACACGTTAAAAGAATCTAAAAAAACAAACAAAAGTTCACTGACACCAAACGCAGCTTCTCACAACAATGCTAGCTGGTACAATGATGCTGATGGGTTCCTAGAACTCTTACCTATCATGGGAAGCCTGTACTACAAAGGGCCTGCCCTCTGAAAAATAGTTACATTTTTGGGGGGGTTCCCCCTTGTAAGTTGAAAGTAAATGGATGCAAAAAAGATATACATGCAAGGACTAAAAATAAGAAGGTTGGAGTGGCTATCTTTTGCGCCTATTTATTTTATTTTATTTTAGAGTCATGGTTTACATGTGAGGTTGTTACATGTGACATAAGTATTGCATGAAGATAAGGCTTGGGCTTCTAGTGAGCTTCTCTCCTCAGTAGTGGACATGACACCCAATGGGTAGTTGTGTATTCCTCTTCCCTTCTTCCCTCCTTTAGTAGTGCCCAACTTCTGTTGTTCCCATGGAGTGGCTATCTTAACATCAGACTAAAATATAATTATCAATGTGTTGTGCCTAATACAAAGTTTTGAAATTCATCAAACAAAAATGAAATAAAGGGAGAGATAGACAATTCTACAATAATGTTAAGTAACGTAAAAATCCCTCCTTCAGCAAATAAAACCAAAAAATTTAGTAAGGACATAAATCTGAACAATACCATCAACCACCTTGATTCAACTGACACTTATAGAAACTATAAGTTTGACTTGAAAAGTCTCCAAGGTAGACTGTATGATGGGCCACAAAATAAACTTCAATAAATTTAAGAGGCTTAACACCATACAGATTGTATTCTCTGACAACAAAATTCAATTAGAAATCCATTATAATAAGATTCAGAAAAAAACAACTAGGAAACTAAATAATACAAAAAATTCATAAGTCAAGATAAATTAAGGAAATTAAAATATTTTAAACTGAATGATAATTCAATACATGTCAAAACTTGTAGAGGGTAGCTAAAAAGCAGAGCTCAAGGAATACATAAATTCTTATAAAAAGATATGTCTACTACCTGGAAACAAATGAAAATGAAGAAACATTTTACCAAAACTTCTGGGATGCCATGAAGGCAGTACTAAGAGAGGAATTCATATCACTACAAACACACATGAAGAAAATGGAAAGATCACAAGTTAACAGCCTAACAAATCACCTAAGAAAGCTGGAAAAGCAAGACCACCAAAACCCTAACTTCAGCAAAAGAATCCAGATCACCAAAATAAAAACCAAAATCCAGGACATAGAAGACAAAAAGATAATACAAAAAAAATCAATGAAACAAAAAGCTGGTTCTTTGAAAGGATAAACAAGATTGATGATCCTCTAGCTAGCTGACCAAGAAAAAGAGAGAAAAAGCCCCAAAAAACACAATCAGAAACACAAAAGATGAAGTCACAACTGACCCTGAAGAAATATAAAAGATTATCAGAGACTACTATGTACATTTGTATGGAAACAAACTTGAAAACCTAAAGGAAATGGAGGATTTTCTGACATTCCACAACCTCCCCAGGTTGAAACAAGAAGAAATTGAAACCCTAAATAGACCAATAACAATCCAGGAAATTGAATATGTCATAAGAAAACTACCTACAAAAAAAAAAAAAAGCCCTGGATCAGATGGCTTTCCAGCAGAATTCTACAAAACATACAAAGAGGAACTGATACCAATCCTATTGAATGTATTCCAGGCAATTGAGAACGATGGAACTCTCCCCAAATCATTTTATGATGCTAACATCACATTGATACCCAAGCCAGGTAAAGATTCAACAAAGAAAGAGAACTACAGGCCAATATCCTTGATGAACACAGATGCTAAAATTCTCAACAAGATCCTAGCAAACCTGATTGAACAATGCATCTCAAAAATCATCTACCTCAACCAAGTAGGTTTCATCCCCGGGATGCAGGTCTGGTTCAACATTTGTAAGACCATAAATGTAATTAAATACATCTTACAGACGTAAAAACAAAAACCACATGATTATATCATTAGATGTGGAAAAAGCTTCTGATAAAATCCAGCACTCCTTCTTGATAAAAACCCTCGAATATCTATGCAGAGATGGAACATACCTCAAAATAGTAAGAGCCATCTATGAGAAACCCACAGCCAGCATGCTCCTAAACAGACAGAAATTGGAATCATTTCCCCTGAAAACTGGAACAAGGCAAGAATGCCCATTCTTACCCCTCTTGTTCAACATAGTTTTGGAAGTCCTAGCTAGAACAATCAGACAAGAGGAGGAGATCAGGGGTATCCAAATAGGAAAAAAGGAGGTAAAGTTATTCCTCTTTGCTGATGACATGATTCTATACCTCGAAAACCAAAGAGAATCTGTCAAAAACCTCCTTGTACTGATAGAGGACTTCGGCAAAGTCTCAGAGTATAAAATAAATGTGCAAAAGACACTGGCATTTCAATACACCAATAATAAACAAACAGAAACCCAAATAAAAAGCACAATCTCATTCACAATAGCCACACACACACACAAAAAGAAAGACCTTGGCATCCTCCTAACCAGAGATGTGAAAGACCTTGACAATGAAAACCATAAAACACTACTCAAAGAAATCAAAGATGACACAAACAAGTGGAAAAATATTCCATGCTCATGGATTGGAAGAATCAACATTGTTAAGATATTCATTCCACCTAAGGCACTCTACAGATTTAACACAATACCCATCAAATTCCAAGAAGCATTCTTCTCAGACCTGGAAACAACAAGACAGGAATGCATATGGAAATGTAAACGACCATGAATAGTCAAAACAATCTGCAGCAAAAAAAAAAAAAGTGGGAGATATCATACTCCCAGACTTTAAACTTTATCATAAAGCTACAATAATCAAAACAGCCTGGTACTGATACAAGAACAGTCCTATAGACCAATGGAATAGGATTGAGATTCCAGAAACAAAACCTCAATTTCTCAACCAACTCACCTTTGACAAAGCCTCCACCACCAACCAGGGAGAGGAGAACCTATTCAGTAAATGGTGCTGGGAAAACTGACTGAACACATGCAGAAGACTAAAACAAGACCCCTACCTACACCATTCACAAAAATCAGCTCTAAATGGATCAAAGACCTAAACGTAAAACCTCAAACTATAAGAACCTTAGAAAATGCAGGAGACACCCCTATGGAAATTGGAACTAGCAACCAATTCCTGATCAAAACCCTAAGTGCCCATGCCATAAGAGATAAGATAGGCGTGGGGCCTCATCAAACTGACAAGTCTCTGCAAAGCCAAAGAAGCCTAAGAGAGCAGAGAGACAGCCCACAGGCTGGGAAAAAATATTTGCCAACTGTATGTCTGACAAAGGCCTAACATCTAGGATCTACAAGGAACTCAAATGTGCCGAAAAGAAAAAAACAAATAGCCCCATTACAAAGTGGGCAAAAGATATGAATAAACAATTCTCCAAAGAAGACATACAAGCAGCCAACAGATACATGAAAAAATGCTTAGCTTCACTAGTCATCAAAGAAATGCAAAGTAAAACTACACTGAGATACCACCTAACTCCAGTCAGGATGGTCATCAATAACTCAAAAAATAACAGATGCTGGAGAGGATGTGGAACACTTCTACATTGTTGGTGGGAGTATACACTAAGTACAGCCTCTGTGGAAAACAGTGTGGTGATTCCTAAAAGTCATAAAAATCAACCTTCCATATAACCCCACTATCCCCCTACTGGGAATACACCCGAAAGAACTCAAATCACTCTATAAAAAAGATACCTGCACACATATGTTTATTGCAGCATTGTTCACAATAGCAAGAACATGGAACCAACCATGCTGCCCATCAAAAGAGAACTGGATAAAAAAAATGTGGTACATATACACAGTGGAATATTACGCAGCCATAAAGAACAAAATCATGAACTTCACAGCAATCTGAATGCACTCAGAGTGTATAGTACTAAGTGATCTTTCACAGAAACAAAGAACTGAGTATCACATGTTCTCACTCATAAGCAGACCTTGAACAACTATTGTAATACTATAAGAAAAGGACTGACAGTAGCAGGAAACTGTGGAGTAGGGGGGAGCGGAAGGTGGGATTGGCAGTAGTGGAAATCTGCCTGAGGCAAGGGGGGCCATACTTCATCAACAAGGGCACCTGCATAATGAATATTTGTATACCTAACCCTGAACTGTACCCTACATCTTTAAAATAAAAAATTTAAAAGTTAAAAAAAGATATATCTACAACAAATCACCTAAGAATCTACCTTTAAATGCTAGAAAAAATAAAAAATAAAGCTAACTAAACCCAGGAAAGAAGTTATAAAAATAAAAGGAAAAATCACCACAGAAGGGGAAAACCATAGAAGGAGAAACACCATAGAAAGTCAATACATAACATTAAAAAGCCAAAAGCTGGTTCTTTGCAGAAGAGAAACAAAATTGAGAAATCTGTATGCAAGAAAAAAGAATGCCAACAACCAATACCAGGAGTGACAACAAGATTATTACCACAGATCCCACAGACATTAAGTAGAAAATAAGATAATACTATGAATAATTTTATGCCAACATTTAGTGACCTGGGTGAAATGAATATACCACAAAATTTTGTGTGGATATGTTTTCATTTCCTTTCCTGTGGTAATTCGGGAGCCGGGACCTATTAGAATTTCTAAAACTAAAATAATAGTAATAGTGATGAACTGTCAATACCAAGTGCTAAGGAGGGTTCAGAGCAACTGGAATTCGTAGATATTGCTAGTATTATAGTCACTTTGAAAACAGTTTGTCATGAAGTTATGTATACTCTTAAGAGTATAAGATCCAGTGATTCCACTTCTATCCAAGAAAAATGAAGCATATGTTCACATAAAAACTTCTATAGGAATGTTCACAGGAGCATTATTCACAACAGTAAAAAAACTGGAAACAGTACCAATATTCATACTGATACATGGATAAACAAAATGTGGTCTAACCTTTCAATAGAATACTTATCCACCAATTAAAAAGAAACTAATACACGCTACAGCATGGGTGAACCTTAAAGCCATATGCAAAATATTAGATAGTGTATGATTTCATTTATAAAATATGTTCTGAAATAGCAAATCAATAGACAGTAATTAATATTAGCTTTGTGGGAATAGAATTGACTGCAAATGTGTACAGAGTTCCTTTTGTGGTTTTGGAAATGTTCTCAAACTGAATTGTGGTGATGTTTGCACGACTCTGCAAATTTACTAAAAAGACAATGAAGTGTACACTTACAATTGTAACTTTTATGATATATAAATTATATTTCAATGAAGCTCTCTAAAAGGAATAGGACTTGAGGGCTAGAGGATTCTGAATTTGGACAATGAGAAAGATAGGGAGGGAGAGAATAAGCAGCTGTTAGTGTTATGCAAAAGAAGGCAATGAAAATTTTCCAGTGATGGGAATCACTGGTGGCTCTTAAAAGAATTAATGTTTAATGTTCAGTTCCAAATTTTCTTCTGGTCTGCACTACCAGAAACTGAGAAGAGACCTTAGGAAGTAAAACAAAAAGGTGAGATGATAGAATGTAAGAAAATGTAAAGAATCAATTCCATTGGGATAGTATCACTAAAATCTAACTATAATGGTAGTCTTAGAATGAAAACACAGAGAAAATGGAGAAGAAAAAAAAATCAAAGACATATACAAAAAGTTCTACACTGGAAGATGACAAGTCTTGAGATAGAAGTCCACTATTAATCTATTTTATGTTTTCTAGACATTTTTACAGTCTTTTCTAGACTTTTCATACAAATGGAAACTTACAGTACCAAAATTGAATCTGGCTTATTTCACTTACCAGAACATTTTTGCAATTCATCCTTAGTCTGGAATTTTCTATGTAGCCAAACCATCAATCAAATGTGAGAGTAGCACATTTTCAAAAATACAAACTCAAAGAATTCAACAACCAAATACTCTTTTTTAATGATACTCTTAGAGAATACACTTAAAAAAAGGAGGATGTAAATTAATAATGAAGAAAACATAGAAATCAAAAAACAGGAGTAAGTGATGTCGGACAAGTAGGGAACTCTAAAAGTCTGTTGTTCAAAAAAGGCTCATATAAAAGTTGTCAGAATCAACTTTCTCAGAACTTTGGAATCTAATCAAAAGCTTACTAAAACCAAGAGAAAGCTCACTGGTGGTGGCGGGGGGGGGGGAACTACATGTGAAAAAAGTTTTCTGGTATTTTAACTTACCTCAGACTATATCCCTCACAATCCAGCTAGGCCATGGCCTTGCCAACAACAGTCTTCATTACTGGTATAGATAGGTTTCCGGAACTGGAGGGAGCTGCCATACTTTATTTTCAAAGAATTATGGTTATTTGTTTTGACTTCTAGTGGTTCTCTGAAGAAACATCTCAGGAAGCATGCCTATATTTCACTTAAGAGCTCTCCCATCATTGAGGCTGCTACCCAGAATCCATTTATCCAAATCACTAAATGACCACCAAAATAACAGAACAAAGACTTCTATTATCATACATAACAAAAAATATAGACTTTACAATATTAGTTCAGAGAAGTCACTAAACAAAAAACAACTACTAAAAAACAAGCAAGCCCAGGGAAAGAAAGAAAATCTGATTCCCACAGCTGCCTCATTATAACATTCAAAATGTCCAGTTTTCAAACAACAACCAAAATTGCAAAGCAGGCAAAGAACGAAGAAAGTATGGGTCCATACATAGGAAAAGAAGAAATTAATAGAAACTTTCCCTAAGGAAGTCAAGACGTTGAACTTACTAGCAAAAGGTTTTAAATAAACCATGTTTAAATATGGTCAACAAGCTAAAGAAAACTATGAGGAAGATATCTCATTATACAAAGAATATAAATAAAGATATGAAAATTATAAAAATAAACCAGGTAGAAATTACTGGGATGAAAAGTAAAAAACTGAAATGAAAAATTTACTAGAAGAGTTCAACAGCAGACTTGAGCAGGCAGGAGAAAGAATCAGCAAGTTTAAAAATAACTCCATTGACATTATTCAGTCTGAGAAACAGAAAAAAAAAAAAAAGAATGAAAAAAATGAACAGAATCTAAGACACCTGTGGGATACCATTAAGCATACCAGCAAATACATAATGGGAGTCCCAGGAAAAGAAAGAGAGGAAGGGAAAGAAATATCATCTGAAGAAATAATGGAAGAAAAATTCCCAAATTTAACCAAATTCATGAATCTATACATCAAAGAAGCTCAACAAACTACAAATAGAATACAGTCCATGACTTATGATAGTCCAACTTAAAATTGTTTGTCTTTACAATGGTATGGAAGCAATTCATAAACACAAGGTTTCAGACCTTAAGCACTGGTGATTCTTTCACCAAAGATTCTCTGGACTACCTTTCTTTTTTTTTTTTTTTTTTTAGTTGGACTCACACTCGGTTGCCCAGACTGGAGTGCAGTGGCTGCTCCCGGCCACCGCAGCCTCGACATGCTGGGCTCCGGCTATCCTTCCAAGTAGCTGGAACTACAGGCGCGTGCTACCATGCCCGGCTAATTTTTGATTTGTTGTAGAGATGAGGTCTCGCCAAGTTGCTCAGGTGGGTCTCGAACCCGCGGGCACAGGCAATCCACTCACCTCAGCCTCCCAAGGTGCGGGATTACAGGCTGAGCCACCGAACCCGGCTTGGACTGCCTTTCAACTTAAGGATTTTTTCAACTTATGATAAGTTTATCAGGAAGTAACCCCAACAAAAGTTGGGAAGCATCTGTCTGTGCACTCAAAGAGATTGACACATAAATACATCATAACCAAACCATCAAAAGATAAAGAAAATCTTGAATTCAGGAAGAGAGTAGCAATTCATCCTTACAAAGGATTCTCAATCAGATGAATAGCATGGGATGACATTATGTGAACTGCCGAAAGCAAAAAACGTTCAACCAAGAAATCTATATCTGGCAAACTTCCTTCAAAAATGAAAGAGAAATTGAGACATTCACTGATAACAAATACTGAGATACTTTATTTTATCTCACAAGATGCTAAAGAGAATCCTTCAAGCTGAAATAAAAGGATAGTACACAGTAACCAGAATCTACATGAAGAAATAAAGAACACTAGTAAATATAACTACATTGGTAAATATAAAAGTCAACATCAATAAATTTTCAGAATAAAATTCATCTTTTTCTACTATATGATTTAAGAGACAAGTACATAAAAATGCATAATTATAAATCTAGGTTGATAGATTACACAACATATAAAAATAGAATTTTTGACCACAGAAAGGTAGGGAAGGAGATACACAGAAGCAACATTTTACACAATATTGCAACTAAGTTGATATTAATTCAAACTAGTTTTTATAAATTAAGTGAATCCCCAGGGCAAGAACTAGAAACAAAAACATAGTAAAGCAAACGAAAAGGAAATAAAAAGTAGTATACTAGAAAATATCTATTAAACACAAAAGAAACAATAATAAAGGAATTAAAAAACAAAAAAAAGGGAGGCATCCTTCCGTATTAGTTAATTACATTAAATGTAAATGTACTAATATCAAAAATAGATTTTAAGACAAAAAATGGTTATAAGAGACAAAAAGGGCATTATGCAATGATTAAAAACAGCATTAATTCTTCAAGAGGATATAACAATTATAAGCATATATGTACCTAACAGCAGAAAGAAAATCTTGACAGAATTGAGCACAGAAACAGACATTTTAACAGTAACAATTGGAGACTTCAATAACTCATTCTCAATAGTGGATAGAAAAACTAGACAGAAGGTCAATATGAAAACAGAGGATGTAAATAACATTACAAGCCAACCTACCTAACAGACATATATAGAACACTCCATTCAAACAACAGTAGAATATACATTCTTCTGAAGTGCACATGGAATATTCTCTGGGACAAACCATATGTTAGGCCACAAAACAGTCTCAATAAATTTAAAGATTCAAATAATACAAAGTATCTTCTATGATCACAGTGGAATAAAACTATAAATCAATAACCAAAGTAAACCTGGAGATTTCACCTGGAAATTCAAACATGTTTAAACAACCAATGGATCAAGGAAAAAAATAACAAGGGAGTTAGAAAATGAATGAGACAAATGAAAACAAAGTCACAACATACCAAAACTTAGGAGATGCAGCAAAAACAGTACTCAGATCAAAATTTATAGTGATAAATACCTACATTAAAAAACAAGAAATAGTTCAAATTAATGTCTGACATTAAACATTAAGAAACTAGAAAAAAAGAGCAAACTTTCCTTAGGGAAAATTTCTATTAATTTCTTGCTTGAAAAATGAGGTAATAATAAAGATCAAAGTGAAGGTAAATGAAGCAGAGAACAGAAAAAACAACAGAGAAATCAACAAAACCAAAGTTGATTATTTGAAAAGACAAAAACTGACAAACCTGGAATGACTAAGAAAAAAAGACTCAAATTAATAAAAATTATGAACGATAATTTTGTATCCTGCAATTTTGCCTAATTCACTTATTAGCCCTAATAATTTATGAGGATTCCTAACAATTTTCTCTATATATAGATGCTTTTCTACTTACAGTGAGGTTGTGGTCTGACAAACGCATAAGTTAAAAATAGTATATGACAAAAATTCATGTCTGACTGGAAGCTATAGCTCATGGTTGCTGTCCAACATCGTGAGAAAAGCACAGCTTCTACCAGATGCATACCCCTTTGGTACCATCGTAAAACTGAAAAATCATAAGCCAAATCACCACAAGTGTTTCTCTCTCTCTCTCTCTCTCTCCCTCCCTCCCTCCCTCCCTCCCCCCCTCCCTCCCTCCCTCCCTCCCTCCCTCTCTCTCTCCCTCCCTCCCTCCCTCCCCCCCCCCCCAACTGCAGGCAAGACAGTTCCAGTATAATATTGAAAAAAAATGGCAAAAATGGGCATCCTTATATCTTATGCTTAATATTAGGAAAAAGACTTTCAGTCTTTTGCCATTGACTATGATGTTAGTTGTCAATTTTTAAAAATTTAACCATATTTACTTATTTTGAGTTGAAGTCTCACGAAGGCCACCGCAGCCTTGATCTACTGGATTCAGGTGATCCTTCCACCTCAGCTTTCCAAGCGCTGGAACTACAGGCGCGCGCTACCACGCCTGGCTAATTTTTTGATTTAT
>CAUYQG010235820.1:0-26517 GCA_963574415.1 Tarsius wallacei | reverse complement strand
AGAATTATGATAATTGTTCTGGGTTCAATTATGAGTGACAACACCTGGTACTCAGTTCTTTGTTACTGTGATAGATCAGAGTATTATAGACCCTAAGTCCACCCAAGATGTTGCAAAGTTCATCTTTTTTCCTTCTTTATGGCTTTTGTCTTTCTTTATGGCCATCATGTATATGTACCACATTTTTTAAATCCAGTACTCTTTTGATGAGCAGCTCAGTTGGTTTCATGTTTTTGCTATTGTGACTAGCGCTGCGATAAAATTCATGTGAGGGTATCTTTTTCATAGAGTGATTTGAGTTCCTCTGATTATATTCCCAGAATGGGGATTGCTGGGTCATATGGATGGCAATACCTTTATCTCTTTATCTCTCGCTCCTGTTCTTAAATAATCGAATATGATCTCTCTAGATCTGAGTTCCAAAATGTTTATGAAATTGCCCTTTCTAAACCTTCTGATTATTGCCCATTCTCTTTGGAATGTGTTCCAAGCTACTGAAGTATATTTCACTAGCCCCACTTTTTCAAAGCCTTCTCTAATCACTAGGAATTAAACTTTAGCTCAGATAGCATAAGACATTTTGTTTTCTGGAATAACACTTAAGTTGCACCCTTGAGTCTCTGTACAACATGACTTTCCTGTATAAACATGATAATTAATTAATTAAATATATGCTATGCCAGGCAATTTCCAAGATATTAGGGATTGAATATTGAGGGTGGGTGAGATGAATACAAAAAGAACTCAGGGCAGTTTTAAGAATTGTAAAACCCACCTCTACCCCACTGAGGTGTGGAAGAGACTGACCTTCTTTTGTTCAGTAAGTGCTTCATATTTTTAGCAACTCAACTTAAACACATCTATTTCAAAAAAATTTTTTTAAAAAGCAAATTGACCTTTAACTGCCTATGCTGAAGATAGACTTTGACTGAAACTTTATTCATCACTTAAAACTATTTCTTATATCAAGTAATGTATGTATTTGTCTCTAACCTTGTTACAAATGTTCAGAAGACAGGTTTACTGGTTCTTCGGTATCCTTGCTATTATCTTTATCATCCTCGATATATTATATATGTTCATTGTTTAATAAGAAATCCTTTCATTGTGTTATTCAGTCCTTTAATTGCATTGGTCAAGGTACCATTTCATTTTAAATCCATGCAGTGGAGTTCTGTAATTTGAAGAAGCTTCATGGTTTTCATCCTTGAATGGCAAGAAGCTCATGTGTCTTCATACGGAATCATATTCCCTGGTATTTTTGACGCTGAGTTAGGAACTTATTTTTCTCATAGTTTGAGTCTGTATTTCCATTTGTAGATATGCACAGTTTTAATTTTAGGACTTATGCAGTTTTCATTTGTGGGTCGACAGCCACAAATTTTATAGAAAAAGAGTGTTAACATTAGCAGGGCATTCCTTCCACCCATGAATAAATCCACTTCATTTCGAGTTCCTTTCTTCAATATTACATAAGATTTGATACTCGTAACTTCTAAAGTTCATGTAACATCTTGATAATTTTAGTAAAGATTCAATAATCATTTTTACTGTTCTGCTATAGAGCTTCTCTGTTCCCTAAAGTCTTATTTAAATATTAAAAAGAATGGTGAGCATAAGGCAGAAATGAGGTTACTAGAATACAAAATATAATTTAAATCTCTTAGAAATACTTGCTGCTTACTTTAGCAAAGTGCTATCTCTTAACAAAAGAGCAGACCCTTGGAATTGAAAAATAATTCTTTTAAATGAACATTGTGATGACAAAAGTAAAAACGAATGAGACAGATTAAAGTTTCAGTTAGAGTGCACACGGTTTCTGGAATTTCCTATAAGTGCATTGGCAAAGGATTTTGGAGTTGACTGTGTTCTTTATATGTGAAAAAAGGAGAGGCTGCCTGCTACAATTCTCAAGTGTAGTGAGAATTTGATCAAAATTACATTTGGGTTATCATTTATTCTCTACCTGTAAATGTAGGGAAATAGATTTCATCAATGTCATCAGATAAGCAATGTGTTTGGGTAGGTGGTGAGATATCTGGAAATAGAAAATCAATCAAGCCTGTCTTTGCCCCAGTCACAGTTAAAAGTTTGGTGATTGTTTATTTTTAATATATATGAGACTCCTTCAACATTAAAATATTGCATATTTGTTGTTTTTGTGATCGTCCTTGTTATTGCCTCTACCTCTCAAATATATTAAAAATAGCTTTGCTTTTCTTGTACTAAATCCATTTCAAAATGAGTTGAAATATAAAATTCAATTGAAATACAACTTCCTCTTAAATGCCCATAGAGTAAAGAGCTTTAAAGTACCAGGTATCTTGTACATATTTTGGGGAATGGATCTTGTCTTTGCAAAATGTGTTTATTTTCTATTTCGCTTTTGCCTTCCAAGAAAACACCAGGCTCTTTTGATAATGTGTGTCTTTTATTTACTTCAAAGTGAGTTACCTGAATCTTAATGAAGCAAAATAAAACACCAAATACCATGACACTACTCTAAGCTAACGCAGTGGCATTTGCAGCAATGTTCTTCATTTTGAATGGAAACAAGGTTGATCACAGTTCTCACAGACAATTTATTAAAATTAGGAAATTGTCAGGAAGACTCCAACAGAGGCATGGCATTTACTTTCTAAAGTTGTCCTCAGTTTAACAATAGTTATTTGGATAACTTTTTATTCTCTTCTTGGGCTCAGCTGGAAGAAATTTTTACCACAAAAGAAGCCTGATTTTATGCATGTTTGACTTAATTCAGAGGGATTTATGAATACCACAGTAGCCTGTTTGGTTTGGCTGTGAATAATGTGAGGCAGATAGCTTTCGTTTCTTTTCAAGCTAAAATATCTGATGCTTTCTTGCTAACTCTTTTTAGTGAAACAGACGTTTCTTTTTTAAATACAAGAATCCAAATATCAAACATCCTTATTTGTTCAATTTTTCACACACTTTCTGAAATATGTGAAAATGTGAAATTATGACTTTTATAAACACAAAAGCTCAACATATATAAAATAAATGTGACAGTCAAAAATATAGTGTCAAATCAGACTTAATATTTTATTTTATTTTTTATTATTTCATAGAATAACTAAGAAGAAACTATGTCAGAGTAATGCACACATACACACACAAATGCACAATGGCCATTGAAATATATGATTACAATTAAAACTTAGCCTGTATGTGGCTTTGGAGATTGACTTGGATCAATATAATTTAGTAGGTATTTACTTGCTCAAAACATGACAATAATTAGATAAAGACAACTTTCTTTTTCATGCTTTGTACTTATGCCACTTGGTGATGGTAACATTTTTTACATAAAGGTACTATGTTAAGTCTGGTTAGAAGAAAGGAACTCACTTGTAATTCTTATTGTCATATATTCTTTGATTTGGAATTTGTAAGTAGGAGAGAACAGATCAAGAGCGTCTCTTCTCTGAAACACATGCATAATTAATGAACTTGATGAGTTTCATCATTTGCCAGGTGGGTATGGAGGACAAACTTTATGTCTAGTTCTGCATGAGGCGTGAAAAGATTGTGAGAGGAGAGAACTGGTAGCAGTTTAGACACTGTCCCTGACAGGAGGGGCCTAAATTCATAAAGTCTAGGGGCATCCTTTATGAGAATAGTGTTCCCAAAATTTCACTTAACTCTTCTCAGAATATAGACCCTGCAAGTAAGGCAAAGGATGATGATGTCTTTAAAATAGTGAACTGTTTTTCACAGAAATTTTAAGGTCTTCAGGAATCTAAGACATTAAAAAAAAAGAGAAAGGTTTCATACTTTATATATTTTTATCACTTATATTAAAAAGTAAACTAAGAAATTGATTATAACATTATTGACTTATGTAAATTAATATGCATGCACCTAGATAATTCCTTTAAAATATAGTAACCTGGTCCAAAATTAATACACAAAACATTTTTTGTCATGCTTTACGTGTAACATCAAATTGTCTTACTATCTTGGAACAAAACGTTTGACTACTGGTGTTCTGCTTCTTAGTGTAAAAATATTTGTTATTAGCGACTTAAAATAATTTGTTTTTCTTTAGGCTTGATTTGGTGTTTAAAAAAATGTGTTGTTACAAAACAACTGTTTGCTGCTAAAATTTTATCTTTTTAAATTCTTTTAGTCGACATTGATTATTATACTTAGTATTAAATTCATGAATATTCTGCTGATGAGAGTTTATCACACTTAGCTACCTCTAATGAATTTATGATCTTCCATTATTTTTTGAATTATTCTCCCTTCCAAACACAGATAATTTGCTGAAGTTGTTCTTTTTAATGTAAGTAAACTTGTTCCCTATAAAATAAGAAAAAAAAATTCATGAAACATTCTCCTACATGGACAGAAATTGTGATCAGGGATTGTGGAAGACTTAGCAAAAATTATATTTAAAAGTTTTCACAGTTGTAGCATATATGAAAACATCCTTGAAGATATTTCTTTATCATATAAGAACCAAATCAATAAATAAATCTACAAGTGTCAGATACTCTTTGTGATTTCATCCATTATGAGAAATATTTCTCTTCAGATGAATATGTGAGCTTGATATTAAGAGATAATTAGGCTGTATTTTCTAGAGACTCTAACTTAATTTCTGATAAATGAAAACTATATCTTTTGCAAGCAGCACTGAAGCAAGAAGTATTTTAAAATAAAAATTAAATTAATTTTCTGTATATGCACAGTGTATTTACATGTGCTTTTGTCTGATACTCAACTGAAGCACAGTATTTCTTGGAATATTTTCTGAAGACTTAATAAAATGTGAAACTTTCATCTACTATTGAAAACTTAATAAAACTGGGATTCATGGTGGGGAAAATATGTCTGAAGTTAATATCTCACCTTCTGTACGTGACATTCAGAGGATGATTATAATTTGTTCTGTGGGTAGTCTAAAAATTAATTTTCTGCTTCTTATTTATTAGATTTTTCTTTCTCACACTGTTTAGATAGGCTTTTTATTCCAGGCTCTTTTATTAGTGTAGAAAAAATATAGTGCCTAAAAATTGGAAATCCTTAGCCAATATTGTTTCTCAGTTCTCATTTAGTACATTTTCAAATAATTTTAAAAAGACTGGTTTAAATTTCAATACTATCTAAGCACAGATATGATGTTTTCTTACTTCAGGATCATAATATATCATTACCTTCAAAGACAGAGTCTCAGAAATAAAAGATGATGGAATTTACCAACTTGAAAAAATAAGTCATGCTGTGAACTGTGGTTAATTGCTCTCTTTTCAGTTTGGAGGAAAGGCCAAAGTCACTGTCAAGTTGCACCCATTCTTCTGTTAATGTAGCTGATGTATATGGCCATCATACCTTGACCTGAGTAGGTAAAGGCAATGCTGATGCTTTTACAAGATATGGAATGGGTAAGCTTGCACAATGGACTTTGAATGTTAGCACACCTCTGAGGGGAAGACCCTTTGTAAGCTGATGCTGTTTACGAGTTTCTCTTTAATTAAGTTAAATGCAGTTTTACCATCTGCTTTATACAACTCAAAATTGTCATTTCTTTAGGGCAGAGTTAGATGTCAATGCCTCAGTATCACTACCTATAAAACAAGAATACAAATAATAGCTATTCCACAGAATTAGCATAAAGAATATATAGATATTGCTTAGTAGATATCAATGTTTTTTATTACTACTTTTTATTTATTGAGTAAAATCAAATAGATTAGCAGTGGTTTTACATTCCCTTTCATTCTCATCTTGTTTGTATCTTCATTATGACCAAATATGATGACAAAAAGTTGAAAAAATTCTATTTCAGGATAGGTTTGTTTGAGACTGCAATAATATGATTCTTAAATAAATTTCAGAAAGAAATGAAGACAAGTGTAGCTGAAATATGCTGATGGACGCCGTTTCTGAATTGTCAGGGCAAATAGGAATTCTTCTCTGTTGCTGCCTAATTTCAGATACTCATCTGTCTCTTAGAGTCATACTCAGCCCTACTTCTCTCATAGATGTGGCTGTCATTGTGCTCCTAATCAAGTCTTTCAGATTACCTGACATTTACTTATTGATTTTGATGGGGACCGTGGGGAATAGAAGGACTCACGTTGTAATTAATTGAAGACTTTGTTAGTTGATCAATGGAAAGAATGACTACCTTGGGTCTGACAACCTAAACAAGGTGAGAGAAAAGAATTGAGGATAAGTTTTACACAATAATAATAACAGTGATATTTCAGTAGGTTGGAGGTTATGGAAATTATATTGGTTGTTACACTATATTCATATATGATATATTTAAATATTTTTATGTCCTGGTTATAAATTTTGGTAGTTTCAGCAGTAGTTAAATCAGTTGGAAACATATCTATAAAGAAACAAGTAGCCGGGCGCTGGCTCAAGCCTGTAATCCTAGCACTTTGGGAGGCCGAGGCAGTGGATTGCCTGAGACCAAGGGTTCAAGGCTAGCCTGGGAAACTTGGCGAGACCTCCTCTCTACAAAAAGTCAAAAGAAAATTAGCTGGGCATGGTAGTGCATGCCTGTAGTTCTGGCTACTTGGAAGACTGAGGCAAAAGGAATGCCTCATATACTTGGGTTGACGCTAGGGTAGCCGTGAGCGTGCCACTGCCCTCCAGCCTGGGCAACAGAGTGATACTCCAACTCGAAAGAAAGAAAGAAAGAAAGAAAGAAAGAAAGAAAGAAAGAAAGAAGGAAGGAAGGAAGGAAGGAAGGAAGGAAGGAAGGAAGGAAAGAAAGAAGGAAAGAAAAGGAAAGAGAGAGAGAGAAGGAAAGAAAGAAAAAAAGAAAGAAAGAAAGAAAAACAAGTAATAGATATTCTCTTCTATTAAAAACAAACAAACAAAAAAACCCCTAAAAATATATTCTGCAGTTTATGCTCCAAAGCTTATTTGGCAATTTTATCTGCTAACCTCTTCATAGCTAATTAAATAAAGATAATTTATTAAAATATAAAATTCATTATTAAAAGTTATATTTATTCAATGTGCGTTGCATACTAAGCAGTCGTCTAGAAGCTGGGGCAAGACAATGAGCAAAGCAATAATTTTTGTCTTACTTTCCTGGGAGTTATAGTCTAGTCCAGAAGACAAAAAATGAACCCTAGGGAATAAAGAAACTTACTTCCGAGGTAAGGCCTAGGAAGATACTAAATCAGGTTACACTGAAAAAAAAAAAAAAAGAAAAGAAATTTGATAGGGTCTTTATAATGTTTGGATCTGGGTGATTAAAGGTTCTACCTTTGAGCTGATTGAGAAAGAGAATGACCACAGATTAAGAATGAGAATGACTGGGGATAAGACCTCTTGGCGGGAACAGTCTTGATGTTTCTGAAGACAGAAGGGAGGTCAGTGTAGTGTACAAGAGGGAGTATGGTGAAAAAGGGGAGATTCACAGGAGACGAGGTTGAGCAAGAAGCAGAACCAATTGTGGAGAAACATGTATAAGTCTTGGTAAAAGAGCCATTGGTGAAGTTTAAGCAAGGAATAAAATGATGTGGCCTGTGTCTTAAAACTAATATAAGGGAAGTGATTCTTGCGTAACTATATTTACAAACTCATAGACACACAATGATAAATATGAGATCATGGCTAATAAGACTGGAGTGTGTAGACTATGAAATTATTATAATACTAGGTAACGATTTGCAGTTTGCTTTATTATTTATTGAGTAATAAAGAGAGGCCAGTAGCAGTCTTGAGATAAATCATGTCTAATTGAATGATAACAATCTAATCCAATAATATCACTCAAAAATCTTGTGACTAATCAACAAAAGTTAGTGCCTAAAAATATAGTCCTAGAATTATGATTCACACTTCTGATTCAAATCTACACATACCTTTAAAGTAGTACTAAAATAGTTTAACTGTTATATATACTATCATGTTACTGCTAACATGTATATGACATTAGAATTATCTATTCAAATCTGCCTTATGAAGGACAAAAAGTATAATTGTAGTAGCAGTGTGCACACAGATATACAATTTAATATTTATTTTCCATGAAAGTTGTGTATTATAAGTTTCTATAGAATAAGTGCTGAAATTTGAAAATTGATGCAATAATAACATGACAGTACTTTTAAAAGATTCAAGAATGCAACTCTCCACAAAAAACAAAACATATTCTTTACATTTAGTGTTAGAATTGATATCATTTACTATTTAGCATTCTTATCAATATTTTGAACTTTGATGTTTATTATCCAAGAATAGGGTCAACCATTGGTAATGATGGTAGATTTATCAATGAAATTGAGTATGGTTTTTTCTCTCTCTGTTTTCAGAATTTTAGTCAATAATTAGAACTTTATCTTTTCTGCATAACTGAGTTATTTGATTATGTATATTTTATGATTATTGTTTATGTGCTGTGATAGACAGGGACATAGTTTCTCCAAATATGTTCTCATCTTCATCCCAAGAGCCTGTTAATATGTTACTTCACAGAGAGAATGGATCTTGTAGATTTGATTAACAATGTCATGTTAGAGAGACATTATCTGGATTCCACAGGGTGGTCCTGGTGTACCATACATTTCTTATACGAGTGAGACAGACAAGAGGTCAAAGAGTATAAGGCAATTTGACAAGGGAGGCAGAGATTGGAATGATGAGGCCCTATGATAAGAAATGCTAGCAGTTTCTAGAAACTGGAAGAGACAAAGAACATGTTCTAAAAGGAAGAAGTCCAAACTTGGAGTTTTAGACCTGTAAAACTCATTTCAGACTTCCAACCTAAAAAACTGAAAGAGAATACATTTGTGGTGTTTAAGCCAGCAAATGTATAGCAACTTGTTGTAAAGGAAAGTAGAAACGAATACACATGTTAAACTGTATTAATATGATGCAAGAAATAAAGTGAAGTTCTAAAATAGAGTAAGTCCCCTACATACAAACAAGTGCGATTTTAAGTCCAAGTTGTTCGTAAGTCCAACAAAGATAGCCTAGGTACCCAACTAACACAATTGGCTCTATAGTGTTGTAATATAATAGCTCTAGAGTACTTTCTACACAAATAGCACCTTAAAAGACCAACACAAAAATAAAGAAAACCTTTTTACTCTTATCGTGCAGTACCCTGAAAACGACAGTAGTACAGTCCAATGCAACAGCTGGAATACAGAGGCCACCATCGAGTGAACAGGCAAGAAGAGTCACTGACTAGGGAAGGGAGAAAGGGTGGGAGAGGGTAGAGCAGAAGGATGATCAGCAAAAGAGATGGATGGCCAGTTGCAATGTCACTCACACCTGACATCTGGTTCCTTGCTGGATCCAATTCTATCTACCTTCTTGAAAGAAACATTTCGGTGATATCTGGACAGTAGCTTTTTTTTTCTTGTCATAGACGACATGGTAGCACTGGATTTTGTTCCAAATGGCTGCTACAAACTTCGTGTACCTGTCTACATTCAGGTCTTGTGCTTCAAAAACTAACAGTGCCTCCTCAAATAAAGAAAATCCCTTTGCATCATGAATCTTTTCAGTTATTCTACTACTTCTTCTCTCTGTTGTCTCTCTTCTTCTTTTCTCTGGGCCTCTGATTCCATCAGGTTTTCGTTAGTAAGTTCCACTCTCTCAACTGTTTTTGCTTTTGCTTCCATCGCTACTGCTTGGCACTTCTTACTAGTACAGCGATAACACCGCTCCTTATTTGTGCTTGCTTCTGGAGGTCCTGGGCTTGAGATAAAGATACTGTACTGCCATATTCTATACAGCACTGCACAGTAAAGTTCATAAAAGCACAACCACTTGTGGAATTGCATACATGGGACCATGTGCACCAGACATGAGAGAACTAACTTATATGATTGGGCATGCGAACACGTTTGCATCTTTGGGAGTTCACAACTTGAGGGATTTTATGTAGGGAACTTACTGTATTTAAAATGGTAATAATAATAGTGCATTAGTCCATTTTGTGTTGCTATAAAAGCATATCAGAGGCTGGGTAATTTATTTTAGAAATGGCTTATATGTCTCACATTTCTGTAAGGCACTGACATCTATTCGACTTTTGGTGAGACCTCAGGAAGCTTTGACTTGTGGCAGGAGGCAAAGGGAGATGACATATACTATGGTGAGACAGAGAGGAAGCAAGAGAGAAGAAAGGTGTGAAGCTTCTTAAACAACCAGCTGTCACGTGAATTAATAGAACAAGACCCCACTCATTACTTTAGAGAGGGTGTCTTGCCATTCTTGAGGGATCTGTCCCCATTACCTAAACACTTCCAACTAGGGCCCTACATTCTACACTGAGAATCAAACTTTAACATAAGATTTGCAGGGAACAAACATCCAAATTACTTCAAATATGTAATCATTATTCTCTCCTAATTCCTTAGGAGAATTAGGAATTTCTTGGAGACTATTAAATAAGCATCTGCTATATAAACAATTTTAAAAGAGTTTGTGGAAAGTTGAAATCAAACATAGAAGCTTCTTCTAAAATAGCAATCACTTGTACACAACCGTTGAGAATCTTAAAAATATTAATTTTAAAATAATCTTTGTGTTCATTATTTTCTTGCCTCCTTCATATATTTTAGGGGTATAAAGTATGTAATTCATGGAACTTACTAAAACAAAGACCTCCTTTCAATCACATACACATCCGTGGTCTTTAGCTGATGCCTTAAATGATAAAAGAAACCCCTAAATGTGTTTATGACTGAAACAATGGAGCTAATAACGTCTGGTAAGCTTCTGATCATGGTTAGAGCTCAACCTATTTTGGCCTTTGTGTCATGAGCTACAGTGTATTTGCAAAACAACATACCATACTCTGATTTAGTTCAACCTCCCTTATGTGGATAACTCATATGTTTATGAGTTGTGTTCTTCCTCAAATCACTGCTTTAAAACCTTGTAAACCTTAACCAAAATAATAAGGCTCCTTTTGGCTTGAGAAACATTGCTTTTTGTCATTGTAACAACTACAAGTTCAAAATCAAGAAAGCTTCTTTTTTTTTATGCACAGTGTTCACTTTTTGCATTGAGTTCCAGCTGTGAGTGGAATTAACTTTCAAAATAAAGAAAAAGGCCTGTGCAGCTGGGGAAGAGAGTTTGGGGCCCACTTGAATCAGACACAGTTGGTGGAAGGAGAAAATATCATGAATACCCTTCCACTACTTTTGTGTCACTGTAGGAGGTCTTTGTAGAAAGAATCCAAACATAATTCTGCCTTTCCAACTTGTGACTGAATGGATGGGTAACGGTGCTTATGAAAACCTGTTCTAAGGAAAGTTCTGCCTTTGGTCACCATTTTTCTGTTTAAGAGGAGAGTTGTCTTTTAAGGAAATGTGCTCTAATAGCAA
The DNA here is from genome assembly GCA_963574415.1 of Tarsius wallacei. NCBI lineage: Eukaryota > Metazoa > Chordata > Mammalia > Primates > Tarsiidae > Tarsius > Tarsius wallacei. The sequence continues at coordinate 15,178 of CAUYQG010235820.1, read as the reverse complement.
GAACAGGACTACATATATAAGTCATCCAGAGTCTTGAATTCAAAGCCTGAATAATGAAATGATGTGCAGTGCTTTTTCTGGTGACTCTGGTTCACCGACCTTCCAATTCTGATATGGGGTTATTTTAAAAATCATATTCACATGTCACTTAAGTATTTTGAGTACCATATACTCACTGATTAAACTCTGCAATAAATTTAGTGTTTGCTACAATTAAGAAAGTAATATTATTTATAATATTTTGAGGTATATTAAATTATTTCCCTGTGCTACTTTTAAAAACTAAACAGCTAAACGATTGTTTCTTATTATAAATAACATATAATACAATATATAATATGTTAATTTGAAATGAGAAACAAAACAGAAGCACAATTCATTTTTGCAGTGAATTCAATTTCTAAATCCCTATGTATATTCATCACATTTTTATTGAGTACCTTCTATAAATCAGGCATTGTTCTAGACACTGGCAATAGATGTGGAACAAAATATGTGATGTCCCTGTACTCACAGAGCGTGCATTTTTGTGAAGAAACATAGTCAATAAACTAGAAAACAAATGCTAAGATGATCTCAGATAGTTGCAAGCATGGCAAAGAAAAAAAAAAAGAGTGACAGCAATGGGAAATTAGAGACTGATCAGAAAACTATTTTCAGTGGGGACCTAGCTAGTGGCTGATAGAAGAATCTGAGAAAAGGGTTTTCCAAGCTAAGTAAACAACAAGCACCGGAACTGAATGTTTTATGTTTAGGCATCTTGGTGGATGCCAGGTACGTGGAAGGAACAAGGCAGGAGTTAGATCAAGTAAAGACTTGGAAAGTATAGATTTGTATTCCCCATGAAACTTTCTAATGTCAGATATTATGCATAGCATGTCTACCCTCTGCTATATATTTCTAACCATCAGTTTGAGTTGATTCGAAAACCATGAATTTATAGTGATTTATTTTTTTTCTTCCTGAAGAGTTTCTTGAGCCTATGACACTCAATGATTCTTGCCAATACTGACATAGTTTAGATTTTCTCTCCATCATATTATAGCAACAGATTACAAAGAGGGCATCATTTATTTTTTTTCTGAGAGTTCAAAGAGCAACTTAAATTTTATTCCACAGACAGAAGTATATGTTTTAAACCTGTTTTCGCTATTTTGAAGTATTTTTTTACTATATTATTAATATATTGAAAGCTATATCACAGAGGAAGAGAAGAGCTGTGACATATTTTTAATATTCACCTATTTCTGTTTTAATCTAGCTGAGTTTTCCCTTCTTCACTCGTCATTTCCAACTTATCTTGTTGTTAAATTTCTGGCCCTTATCATGAATCTCCAAGTCATTAGTCCATTCAACTCATTTTGAGTTGCATAGGATAAATCACAATTTTCAGCTTCAAACTATACTAAATCTTGTTTGTTCTTTTTAAATGAAATCATCTATTTTATCTCGTCACTGCAGGTAAAAACAATTTCCCATATGTTATATACCCTTATCATGACTGCTAAGATGTCGTCATGGTTACATAGTATCTAGTTTACATTTAGAAAGCAAAATGCCCTCTTGCTAGAGAGTAATTCTTAAAAAAAAAATGCAGGGAGCTATTCATCAGCCAGTCTCAGTTACTATTGAATGAATAATTCCATGATTAAGAGTCAGGCACTGTTCAGACAGCCACAGAATTTGCTGCTTCCATAGAACTTGATAAATTAGTTTATCTTGCGATTATGTGGCTCTACTAGAAAGAACAAAGTATTTCTGAGGTAGTTTAGGATAAACAAGTACACAGTACCTTTTCTGTTTTCCAATTTTAAAAAATTATGGTCACTAATTAGATATCTTAAAATAGATAAGCCTACTAACACTGCATATAGTGCACATTTTCATCAGTTAAACTAAAATCTCAGAAAAGACATCGCTTACACAGCATCAAATAAGAGGATAATTAACCATAGTGAAATGAATATACAGTGCGATAACCTGATATTGCGTGCAAAATAGTGCATCTGACAATTGAATTTTTCACTTTACAATTAATAGTAGTATTGTGTGATCATCAATGGTGCTATGAGAATGTAGGAGGAAAAAATTTTGAAAATGGAAAAAAAAAGCAAACAAATATATGTATGTATACCCATACAGAGAATATGTGACACAACATCATTTGTTGAGTGAACATTTATTTATAATTTACTATGTACATGCTATTGCACATATTTATATGGAAATGTATTCATCCACAGGATATTAGTCCTTTCCAAATGATCTTGATTTAACACTATTTCTGAAATATTAAGATTTCAATGTTATCAGAAGGATCACATTTATAACTCTTTCAATTTATAAGAATATTTAGTAGGTTCTGAGTCTTTACAATATCTTATGTTGGCTTTGGAATTCATTATTTATGGAGAAATAGAGATATAACTTCAATATATAGGAAAGCAATAGAAGATAAATGCCTTCTTTCATATTGGATGATTTGGTTTTGTTTTAAAATCTAGTAAAAAAAAATTGCAGGGCAATTAGAAGGGAATGAATTTATGTTAGCAAAGAAACATGAGAGAAATAAGGGCAAAATGTAAAAAAAAAAAGTGATGAAAAAAATTCCAACCATCAGAAACTTTCAATATACTTGACAGGCTTACTTTGGGCTGACTTTCTAAGGCACAGAAACTCTTTCCAAATATCTATTTGAGATTTTTGACTTCTTGAATCTCTATGTAAGTGTCCAACTGGGCTTCCAAAATAAATCTCAATCAAGGAGTCCAGTTTGATGTGACTAGTCTACAAATCCAGTGGCATTTATGACATCCACTAGTCTTTGAATAGTGTCAGCCTTACATTTCATTTCAAAGTACTTGCTGACATTTGGAGTTCATAGCATTAGTGGGCAAGTATATTATCAATTTGAATTAGAATTGACTCGAAGCATGGGAAGACTGAACTGATCAAGTGAGGACTACTGTATATGGCTGTCTCCAAATGTGTAAAGAGCTGTGGTGTGACAGGAGAATTAGATCAATTCTCTGGAGTTGAGTTGTAAGATTCAGAAATAGGACTAAAGTCAGAAGTTACAGACAGACAAATTTTAACTCAGAGAAAGGAAGCATTCTCTAACCTTGAATCATCTATGAATGGATTTGCTGTGTATGGAGAGAGATCAGTAGAAGAATTCAACAGTAGTCAGAATGACCTTCTTTTCATACAAGGTAGATTATATCAATTGGACAGGAGATTAGCATTTAATTATGTAAGGCAAATTTTTTAGACCTAAGTTTTTATTATAATCAGATTGGTTTCACAATTAGTGCTTTTCCCACAATCCAAATATATTTGAGTCTACGAAAATCATCAGATTAAATTTTTGCTATATTACTTTTGTTGTCATAGATATTGACATTAAAATATACAACAAATACAATTGGCTATGGAAATGCTATTATATATTCAAAACTTTTTAAATAAAGCTAATATAATGAAATTCTGTAAGAATGACTTGGAGCAACCCCTTCGAGTTCCCTCCCACTGTGGGGGCTTTTCTGTCCTCTCAATAAATATCCTGCTTTCTCAAAAAAAAAAAAAAAGAAAAAAGAAAAGAAAAAAGAAAAGAAAGACTTGAGCAAACTAGTTTAAGAATAATAAAATAAGTTTCTCTCACACTGTGTTAAAGTGCCTGGGGAAAGCTTCTTGACGTTAGTCTTGGCAATGATTTCTTAAACTTGACATTAAAAGCAAAGGGAGCACAATAAAAAATAGACAAGCGGGACTACATGAAACTAAACAACTTCTGCATAGCAGGAGAAACAACAGATCAAAAGACAATCTATACAATGGGAAAAATATATTTGCAAACCACCTATCTGATAAGTGGTTAATATCCAAAAAATATAAAAATCCTCTGCCCTCATTAGCCAAAGGACAAATATCTGATTATTAAAGTGGGCAAAGCATTTGAATACACATTTCTGCAAAGAAGACATACAAAGATATCATACAAATATAGCCAACAGATATATGTAAAGATGAACATGAGTAATAATCAGAGAAATGTAGATAAAAATCACAATGAGATAATCACCTCATAACTGTTAGCACGTCTACTATGAAAAACAAAATAAAATAGAAGTTGTCAAGAGTCTGGAGAAAAGAGAACCCTTGTATACTATAGATAACAATGTGAACTAGTGCAACCATTATGGAAAAAAGTATGGAGATTCCTCAAATAATGAAAAATTGAACTACCATATAATACAAAAATATTACGTCTCGGTATATATCCAAAAGAATTGAAATAAGGTTCACAAAGAGTCTCTGCACTCCCATGTTAATTGCAGCATTAGTCAAGACATAAAAACAATTCAAATGTCCATCGATAGATGAATGGGTAAAACATGTAATTTATTTTATTTTATTTTATTGAATCAGAGTCTCACTTTGTCGCCCAGTCTGGAGTGCAGTGGCACGTCCATAGTTACTGCAGCCTTGACCTGCTGGGTTCAGGTGATCCTTCTGCCTCAGTCTTTCAAGTAGCTGGAACTACAGGCATGTACCACCATGCCCGGCTAATTTCTTGATTTATTATAGAGACAGGGTCTTGTCACATTGCCCAGGCTGGTCTTGACTCCCTGGGCTCAGGCAATCCTCTTGCCTTGGCCTCCCAAAATGCTGGGATTACAGGCTTGAGCCACCGTGCCTGGCAAAACATGTGATATATTTTATATGTGTTATATATGTGTGTGTGTATATACACACACACAGGTAGCATATATATGGAAAGAAAGAGAATATTAATCTATCTTATAAAAGACGGATTCTACCTTGACAACAGAGATGAATCTACATGATGCTTATCTAAGTGAAATAAGCCAGTTAAAGAACAGAATACTGCATGATTTCATGTATGTGAGATTATCTAAAATAGTCAAAATCATAGAACTAGGCAAAAGAGTGGTGGCTTCCAGAGCTTGGAAATGATGAATTTTTGCTCAATGTGTATAAAATTTGTTATGAAGAATAAATAAATTATAAAGAGCTGTTGTATGGCATGTTACCTATAGTTAAAAATACAAAACTGTCCACTTTAAAATTTAGTTTAAAATAAATTAGGAAGCTAGATCTCATATTAAGTGTTTTTATCACAAAAACAAATAAAAAGAGAACACAAGAAAATTTTTGAAGATGATAGATGTTTAGTATTTTATTATTGTGATGGTATCATAAGTGTATACATATATTCAATGCATCAAAATGTATACATTAAATTTGCATAGGTTTTTGTATATCAATTTGCCTCAATAAAGCTCAAAATACGTGTGCAGAGCCTAACAGGGACACAAACAAATGAGTAATCCAAGAAAACTACAGAAATCCAAAATAAAATTGGTAGATTATGTCAATGTCAACATACTATTTGTGTTACTACAATATAGTTTCATAAATATTATCATTAGGGGAACTGGAAAAATGTGCAGCGCATCACTCAATTTTTTTTACAACTTTATGTAAAACAAAATTTATCCAAACAAACTTTTAAAAAATGCCTGGTGCAATTCATTCAATGTGTTGTGAAAATACTATGAAACATTTCAGCCTTTGTAATTGCAAATAAGTGGTCATATTTTGGCTAAACTGATACTTACAAAGTAGTCGTTATTGGATACTTGAACTAAGTTGGGGTTTTGATTTTGAGACACTGGCTTGAGACACTTTTGATTTTGACACACTGGCTTTTTCGGTGACATTTTCCTCCTTGTTGAATCTTGTTATTACTATGATGTAAGCAGGTCCCATTAAAGCAGCATTTAGTGAAGCAAATACTTATAAGCAAATTCCATGATGTTAAAATTCATGGGATTAGTTCCCTTATGTCTTTTTTGAATCTACCTTTAAGCCATCACTGTTTAACCAGGACATTTTAACAGGCATTTAGAACAGTTTAATCCTGCAAGTCACTCTTGGCTCAAACATGTTAGAAGAAATGGAATAAAGCAATGCATTATATGCTTTTCAACCACTATTTGTTTTATTTTAACATTTTTTACTGAATAATGTTACTTTAATTTCTAAAAATCAAAATAGCACATTTCTTTTCAAGATATTTGAATTCCTTAATGTATATATTATGCTACCTCTACCATTGATTTATTTTGCACCATTTGCTACAGAGATGCTGTCAGCATATATTGTAAGAAGATACTTTGTTTTTGGTTAACTATAGACAACAGTGATTATACTAATTTCTAATAAATCATCTAATCAATTCAAATGTTTAATTTTTTGTAGGAAAAGATAAGACGAAGGGCACACGTGGCTAAACATTTCATCTTAAATATTTTGGTACCTGTGTCTGGCCTGTTTGAGGAACAGCTAAATTGTATTGCAAACATACATTTTTAAACATCTATATGTTCTACTAGATTAAAATTGATATGTACCACATACAACTTGAGAATCTTGCAATCTTTCAAAAATAAATGCCACAGGTAAAAGTAAGTTGTCTTTCTTTGTAAAATATGAAAATTAAGAGTGCAGACAAGGCCGGGCTCGGTGGCTCAGCCTGTAATCCCGCGCCTTTGGGAGGCTGAGGTGAGTGGATTGCCTGAGCCCGCGGGTTCGAGACCTGCCTGGGCAGGCGAGACCTCATCTCTACAATAAATCAAAAAATTAGCCGGGCATGGTAGCACACGCCTGTAGTTCCAGCTACTTGGAAGGTTGAGGCGGAAGGATCGCTGGAGCCCAGCAGGTCGAGGCTGCGGTGGCCGGGAGCGGCCACTGCACTCCAGTCTGAGCGACAGAGAAAGACTCCAACTCAAAAAAAAAAAAAAGATATGATCTTGTTGGAGGTGCTGGGGGAGGGAGTACTCCTCATATCTGAGTGACATTTTCATTTTTGGGCATATGCTTGGTGAAGAAAGCATCTTGGTTAGTAGTACTTCTTACAAAGCTTTCTTTTATATAGATGCCAAATCAATTTTATAGAAGCCTTTTCATCTCTTAGTCTGCCAAGGGAAAGTATGTAGTTTAAGACTAAACTATCTGTTAAGGAAAGGAAAAAGTCACCCAGAGGGTTTCATGGTCTTTGAAAATTCATGCTTAAAAATGTTCAGATGTCCCATCTGATTTAAAAAAAAAAAAGATTTACAATACATATAAACAGAAGGATAGAATTTCTCCAGTAAACATGCCCTCCCAGGCTCATTTGGATTTTCAGTTTGTAGGCCAATAACATTTTTAAGGATCTAATATAGTATGTTGGATTTACCTTGCCGAAATTTAGTTTTCTCTTTTTCTCCCCAAGAGAATGAAGGGAAAACTATTTAATATCTAAAGATTGCACAACTAAGACATTTGTCTTCTCTTCCAATGAGCAAATATCTATTTATTACCGTAGAAAACATAAATATTTCTTAGTAAAAATTGAATGTGCTGTGGAGTGCAGCTTCTGAGCACTGTTGTGTTTAATTGTTATTTACTTCGGTTAACTATGGAATTCCTACAACACCTCACAGGTAGCTGAAGAATATACACCATCTCTATATTGAGTCTTTTGTTAATTAATGGTATGGCATTCTTGAAAACTAAGTACTGAAGATTAAGTTATTTATCTCAGCAAATGTACAGCTGTAGATGGTAATTCTGTTTTCAGTTTATTCTACCATGTTGTGCTGTGTAACATATAAAGATATGCAGGATTTTAAAAATCCAGTGTATTATCTTTCTTTTTGCAATGTCTTCTGGTAGTTTTAAAAGTGTATATATTTCAGTAATTGAATTAGTGTTTTTGGGCTCTTGAAACCAAGTACTGGGTGTCTTAAACAGTAGGAATTCATTCTCTCACAACTCTGGAGGCTAGAAGTCTGAGACCAAGGGGTCGCCAGCACAGAAGGATTTGCTTTAGGCCTTTCTCCTTGACTTGTAATAGTCCTCTTTTCCCTGTATCCTCACATGGTCTGCCTTCTGTGAATGTCTGTGTCCAAATTTCCTGCTTCTACAAGGGTATTAATATATTAGATTAGGGCCTACCCTAATAATCTCATTTGGTTTTATTACTTCTTTAAGGACCTTATCTTCAAATACAGTCATTTTTTAAGCTTCTCCGGATTAGGAGTTCAGCATAAGCAATTTTTGGTGGGGGGAGTGAGAGCAGAGCAAAATTCACCCCATAATATCTTTCCACAGGGCAAGAGGCCCTGTTTGTGTTCTAGGTTTTAACCTTATTTGAATATTGTTGGGTATTTGTGTGCTTGTAGCTGTTAGGAAGATAGCTTATAAAGAGAAACAACAGAGGAAGAATTAACGGGAGTTATTTCTAGAACAGTGATCTCCACCTTTTTGACATCAGGGACTGATTTTGTGGAAGACAATTTTTCCACAGACTGGGGTGGAAGAGATAGCTTCAGGATGATTCACTTCCATAAGATTTACTGTGCATTTTATTTCTATTATTATTACATTGTAATATACAATGAAATCATTATATAACTCATCATTTAAAAAGAAAAAGAAGCATGGATGGAAGTGGTAAATGTAACAATGGGTGGGCCATATGTGGACTAAAGTAAGTGTCAGATCCTGACTTACATCCTGTCACCAGATGCAGCAGTACAGCTGAAGGATATCAACTCACTTGCCACTCACAGATAGGGTTTTTGATACGTCTATGAACAACTGATTTATTATGGCCTCTATGTAGTCAAACTTCACTGCTAATGTTTATCTGTATTTGCAGTCGCTCCCCAGGGCTAGCATCACTGCCTCAGCTCTACCTCAGACCATCAGGCATTTGATGCTCATAAGGAACATGCAACCTAGATCCCTCATGTGCACAGTTCACAGTAGGACTCCTGCTCCTATGAGAATTTAGTGCCACCCATCCGATAGGAGGCAGAGCTCTGGAGGTTATGTGAGTGATGGACAGTGACTGTAAATACAGATGAAACTTCTTTTTGAAAAAATTGTGTATTTTAAAGATGTAGGGTATAATTCAGGGTTAGGTATACAAATGTTCATTATGCAGGACCCTTATTGATGAGGTATTCCTCCCCCTCCCCTGGCAATTTCCCACTACTGCCAATTCCACCCCCATCCTCCCCTGGCAGTTTCCCACTACTGTCAATCCCTTTCTTTATAGTATTACGATAGGTGTTCAAGGTCTGCTTATGAGTGAGAATATGTGATACTCGGTTCTTTGTTTTTGTGATGGATCATCCAGTATTATAGCCTCTAAGAAACTTATTTTGCTTGCCTGTCACTCACCTTCTGCTGTGTGGCCTAGCTCCTAACAGGGTATATATAGGTACTGGTCCATGGCCTGGGGGCTGAGGAACCCTGACCTAAAACAAATGTCATTTAAGGTCTCTTCTATATATATCCATTTCAATATAATATTCATAATAAAATCCAATTAATTGTTTTCTCTTCCATGTTGAGTTTGTTCATCAGTAGCTCAATTTTTTGGCATACTTTTTCCAGTATCTGACCCTTCTAGTTCAGATCTCCAATCATTTGTCTTTATAATTACATATCTGTGAAGACAAAACTGCACTTTCACAAAACTGAAAACAAAAATGTATCTTTCCTGAATAATTATTCTTGACACCAAAACTGATTTTTGCTGCATGCGTGCCAAGGCTGTATTAAAATAGAAACAGAATTTTAGCACAGAAAGTTACTATATTTCTATTTAAGTCCATTTCTTATGAGGGTTATAAACTTAGTTTATGTACGACATCTCCCAAATAGATTAAAACATGCTAAAGGGCAATTCCTGCTTGTTTAATTTATGTTGTTACCCAAGGCAGTATCGGGGATAGCACACCGCAAATGAAAGGGTCCTTGGTAAATGTTTCTTTACCAACTTAACTACGCTGCACAATAATCATTCTACTGAGTTACATAGTTTATAGAGGCTGAATTCCCTCCTCTATAGTAATGTGTGCACAACCTTGTTTCACCATATCTAAATTGATCCAGGGTCTATATTTTTCACGATGTATGCCTCAAGCTAGCAGCTATTATGGGAAGTCAAATTAGTGGTCAGAGATGTTACTTGGACTGTGTATATCTTACACAAACACTCTCATATGCATTATGGATAAGACCGCATTTCCTCTTGATTTGCCTGGTTACAAGTCAAGTTGCTTCATGCATTTTGCTTGGGTTATCTTTTAAGCGGCCATGGAAAATATGCCGTAGATTTCAATGCATTGTACGTATGATCACTTGGTGTTGACATTTATTTTCTTCTGTAACTGTCAATGAAATGAATATATTGCTTAAAGCTAAAGAAATTATATTTTAACTGCCAAATGCTCACTGACATGTAAGTCACATACTAGTAGTGAGCTGAGAACTTTTGAAAAGTGCATTAACACTTGTGGAGATTTAGAGTTAAAAACTGAACTACTTCCAAACTCTAATGCAGACTCTCTTCCCATCTTCAAAGCACAGAAAAAATTCACAATTATGTTAGCATTTAGTTTATTCTTACTGAGTTAAACCCAGGTTTTTAAAAATATATATATATTAATGAGTCAAGCAAAATTTCAGGTGTTCATGTGTAATTACAAGTTTTAGGTCAAATGTAAATATGCCAAGAGTTATTTTTGTTTTTGAGTTTCCCAAATTTTGGGCCTATTTTTAAAAAAATTTATTCAGGTATCTACATTTAACATTTTATTGTTGAAATTTTCAAATACATACAAAATAGAAAAGATTAATGGATCCCTATTGCCAGCGTCAAGAGTTAATAACATTTTTTAATTTTAAATAACATTATTCTTGCAGATTATTTGGGTGATTTATTGGTCAATCATGTCAATTGCTTTAATAATTATTAAACTTGGTTTAAAATATCACCAATATTTTCTAATATCATGAAGAAATCTAAGTAGAACTTTTATTAGCCACCCTAGTTTGGATTAGTACATTTTATCTTTCAGAGCAGTTTTTGGTTCACAGAAAAATTGAACAGAGAGTTTCCATGTATCTTTTGTTGCCACACATACACAATCTCCTCCACTGTCAAAATCCCACACCAGAGTGGCCCATTTGTTCCGAGTGATGAGAATAAAAAATTGACACATCCTTATGACACAAAGTTTACAGCTAACCTTAGGGTTCACTGTTTGTGCTGCATATTCTATGGGTTTGGACAAATATATAATGACATGTACTTAACACGATAGTAACATACAGAACAGTTTACTGCCCTAAAAATTTCTCTGGACCACCTAATCATTCCACTTTCCCTTCAACTCTTGGCAACCACTGATCTTTTTACTGTTTCTGTAGTTCTGCCTCTTAAAGAATGTCATAGAGTTGGAATTATACAGTCTGTAGCTTTGTCATACTGACTTCTTTCACTTAGTAATATCCATTTATGTTTCCTTCACATCTTTTCATGACTTGATAGCTCATTTATTTTTAGTGATGAATAGTATTTAATTGTCTGGATGTATCACAACTTATTAATACCTTCACCTACTGAGGAACATCTTGTTGGCTTTCAAGTTTCACCTTATTTTTTGTTCATTCAGATGATCATGTTATTATACTCAAAACTTTAGTTGTAACATGCACTGATTTTCCTGGGGTTTGAAGAAATGTTCAAAATGTACATTTTAAAAAATCAGATTATATAAGTCCGGAAGAATTTCATTAGAAAAAAAAAATCAAAGAGATTATTTGAGGTCAAATGAAATTGTACTGTTATTCCTTGGTGCAATATGTGAAGGGAGTACAGTTTATTTTTAGCAATAAGAAAATAATATGAATCATTCTATACTCCATTTGTTGGTAATTATTGAATTTATCTATTCACATGTTCAACAATTGAGTTTTTTTGTTTTGTTTTGTTTTGTTTTGACAACTAGTTTTTAAGGCTTCTGAAGTCAAGCCCTCCATAGGCCATCCCTTCCAGGGTCAAGCCCCTGGAATTACAATGAGTGAAACAGGCAAACCCTGACACCAAAAGAAAAAATAATTCTAGCAGTTAGACACTACACAAGCAATTTCAGTTAAGTGTATAAAATGAGGTATTAGGGACAGTAGAGGGTGTTATAGAGAAATGATGGGACAGCATCCAACCTAGTCTGAAGTTAGAGAATTCTCCCTCAAGTGAGCAAATAACAATGAGCCTGAGACTCAATATTTGGGAACAATTCAGCCAGAGGAAGCCAGGAAGTTGGGTCAGGAAGAGCAAAGGGAAAGAAATCAGGAACAAGGCTGCAAGAAAAGTGTGGGCAGGGGATGCTTTGTAAGGAACTAGTATTTAACCTGAGCCCAATACAGAGCTGCTCTAGCACTTTAAAGTCATTGGAAGGTTACAATCTGATTGACATTCACTTTGGTTTCAAAATGAACTAACAGCAGTAATTCTGCAGGCGGGGAAATGAGTTAGGAAGACATTTCAATTACACAAATGAGGTAGGATGGCCAATGATATCAGGGCAGTATCAACTGGATAAAGAGAAGAGGATAAGGGCATAGAGATGACATAGAGATGACACAACTTTTTCCTTTTCTTATTTTACTAAAATGAAATAAACTCAGTAAAGATAATTGCCTTACTCCAAATCAAATTATAGATTAAAGCGTTTCCTTGATTGATAGTCTAGTTCTTTTGCTTTCTCAGTACGCTCCTTTAAGAAAAAAACTAGTAGCCGGGCTTGGTGGCTCAGCCTGTAATCCCACGCCTTTGGGAGGCTTAGGTGAGTGGTTTGCCTGAGCCCGCGGGTTCGAGACCCGCCTGGGCAAGCAAGACCTCATCTCTACAATAAAATCAAAAAGTTAGCCGGGCGTGGTAGCGCGCACCTGTAGTTCCAGCTACTCGGAAGGCTGAGGCGGAAGGATCACCGGAACCCAGCAGATCGAGGCTGCGGTGCCCGGGAGCGGCCACTGCACTCCAGTCTGGGTGACAGAATGAGACTCCAACTCAAAAAAAAAAAAAAAAGAAAAGAAAAAAACTAGCAGTTCTAAAAAAAAAAAAAGAAAGAAAGAAAGAAAGAAAATAAACAAACAAAAAACTCTTCCTGTAGTTTAAGAACATCTTTTACACAACAGAAATATATCTTTGTTTCTTAATCGGTGCCACTATTTTGTTTTACACCTCATTTCCGGTACTCTTTGATGCCCTTCTTGTGTCCGCTGTCATCTTTCTTTGTGCCTCTCCATTGCTAACTGGACTTTGAGAAGGTGCAATGAAAATGGAAGGCAAACTGAGGTCAACAGCCTACTTAATTATTTTCACGTGTTATAGCTACTTACAAATCGGCATTTTAAAATTTCTTGTATATATGTGATTTCTCAGCCATGTGTACGATCCTCTTATTCCTTAATCTCTGTCTTCCTTAAAATGTTTTCAAATGACTTAATAGATACAAAAACGTTTGTTAAGGAGTTGATTGAGGCTTGAGGAGGAAGCTGGTGGCAGAACCAGTAAGAATCTATGCGTCTCAGTATGAGTGAGTGAGTGTATGGACGATTTTGCACAGGTGTTAGTGAGTAAGTGGGCGTGCGAGTGGCTGACCGAGTGCGGACTCAGGAGCAAGGTCAGGGCTGTCCTGGTGAAACGGCTGATACCGCAGCTTCTCTGCTTGAACCCCAGTGCTTCCTGGGGTGCAAAAGCTGAACACCATTTTTTAAAAATCAGCAGAGCCCTTCCTGGGAAAAAGCTGCCAGTTCCGGACTCTGCCTCAACACTGCAACGCTTGGTCACAGCACCTGGTAAGGGCAGCAGAGGGAGCATAGTAAGGGAGCCAGATGCAGAGCCCCTCTGGAGAAGACAACACAGGTACTCTGTCATCACCTTGAAATCTGGGTAGGGAAGCACTCTGGCTTGCTTACCATGGAGCAACAGACCCAATCTCTGTGACTGGTAGGTTAACTACTCAGGGGTTGAGGGAATATCCCAAAATCACATACTTCAGAGGGACAGGACTGGTGCAGAGTCTCTGGTGTCTCACTCCCTACCCTGATTCAGACATGGGACAAAAGGGGTGACCTGAAAAGGATGAGGAAGACACCGACAGGGATCAGTGGTGAGGTTGGGACTGACCCAACCCCTTCCTCCTCAGAAGTCCTCTGCACTTCAGAACCACACGGCTGGGGCATAGCAGAGAGAGACAAATCCAACAGAGATTGGACTTCAGTCATAATAGAAAGACTGTACTCCAGGATAAGTCTGGTTGAGGCGCCCCCCACCAGTACCTGGGGAGGAGACAATCCTGCGCTTCCCAACTGGTGGGGATCCCCATGGCCATACAAGGATGGTAGGGATAGACTGAAGACCCACCTACCTCCACTGCCCCATCTTTCCCTGGAACACATGCAGGGAAATTGTGAATGTGCCCACAGCTCAGCAAGAGACAGAAGAGAGACATACCTGTGAGCAGCTGAGAGGAAAAATTACAGAACCTGCCACAAGAGGGCAGGGTTTTTAAAAAAAATTTCCTTTCTTTTTCTTTGAGCATGAATGGGGTATGTGAAGGTTTGATTGGCATTCTCCCCATCTTTTGTTTCTTTCTTCTTTTTTTTCTTTATTTTTCCTTTTTAAAATTTGTTTTCTGTTTATGTGTGTACTTGAATGATTGAGTATCTTTCAGTTTTTTTTGTTTGTTTCTTGTTCTTTTTTTTTTAGTTTAATGTGTATGTGGCTGTATGTGTGAGGGTTCAATTTGCATCCCCCCCTTTTATTTCTCTTTTCCTGTTGTTCTTCTCTTTTCATTTTGTGTTGGACGTGTGTGTGTGTGTGTGTGTGTGTGTGTGTGTGTGTGTGTGTTTGGCCTTGCTGTTTTTTGCTTTGTTTACAGTTTGTTTTGGTTTTTTGTTTGTGTGTATGTGTTTAATTGTTTTTTACTTTGAATTCTACTTTTGTTTCTATGTGTTTTTTTTCTTTTTATTAGTCCTTTTTCATTTGACTTTTCTGTTCTCTTCAATGCTCTTACTGTTTCTTGAACTCAGGGCATACACACATATAACCATTGTTTCATCATATAGAGTGATGGTAGGGAGTGGATCTCAGGGAACTTATACTCCAGTCAGTGAACACTGTGATTTGCAAGTAGTTTCTGAATCCTAGCTCCCCATCCTCCACCTTATTCAACTCTCAAAACTACAAGAGACAGCAAAGTTTCCCACATTTAGCTCTGTTTCAAAATAGAATAAATTCAGAGCC
>CAUYQG010235810.1:0-21482 GCA_963574415.1 Tarsius wallacei | reverse complement strand
CCCCCCCCCCCCCCCCCCCCCCCCCCCCCCCCCCCCCCCCCCCCCCCCCCCCCCCCCCCCCCCCCCCCCCCCCCCCCCCCCCCCCCCCCCCCCCCCCCCCCCCCCCCCCCCCCCCCCCCCCCCCCCCCCTGGCAGTGGAGGGAAACTGCCGTTGGTGGGGGCACACCTCATCAACAAGGGTACTTGCATAATGAACATTTATAATACTTTGAGATAGGTTTTGTCAGTTTTGAGAATCTGTCTGGGGTGGGGGGCTGGGATTGGTTGTTGAGTGAAACTGCTAGGGGAGGGAGGGCACACCTCATCAACAAGGGTACCTGCATAATCAATGTTTGTATACCTACGTTTGTACCCCACGTCTTTATAATAAAAATAAAAATAAACATTAACCTTCATTAAATCAGGTGTATTCTTTTCCTATTGTTATTGGTTTCAACACTTTTGAGTCTTCTTTATTCTTTAACTACTGGGCATTATGCTTGTGTAAGGTATGTGTATATGTGTGTTAGAGAGAGTGGGGAAGAGGGGGAAAAAGGTGGGGGGAGGGGGAGAGAGAAAGAGAGAGAGAGAGATAGAGAGAGAGATGTTTATTCTATCCAGTCTTTTCACTGAATCGTTCACAAAGGATATGGGAGATGACATTCTTAAGCACTTACTATGTACCAGGCACTATGCCAGACTTGTTAAACGTTATTTTTCTTGGTCCTGAGGCCCAGAGAGAGAGGTTAAGCAATTTGCCTATAGTTAGACAGTTGGTTATAATTTAAGCTTAGTTAAAGTTCAGCTTGGCTGAGTCATCATTTCAAGCTTGGTTCTGAGTTTCAGATTCCATGTTCTTTTCTATATTTCCTATTGCTTCTACTTCTTAAATCTTCTCCCAATTCATCAACTGTGGACAGCTGACCCTCGGATTCTGTCTGATTCAGCTGGAGTTATAGGACATGCGACAACCAGATGACACTTTTGCAGAGACCAGATGATACTTCATATGCCATGATTGTGTATGGTGTAGACTGTAGGCACATTCAAATTTGAAGAAGAAAAGTACATTGTGGTTAGTGTTATCTGAGAATACTCTGTGATTATTCACACACACACACACACACACACACACACACACACACACACATGCCTTAACAGGATCTCAGTAGTCTGTGTGACAATTAGGTTGCCAGAAGGCATGATGAAATACAGAGGTGATTATCAGCAGGGAGAGTGGCGGTGGCTGGTGATAGGTGTCCACACTGCGCGGGTCAGACAGAGACACAGAAAGAGGCCCTCGAGGCCAGGGGAGGAATCTGGTGTTGGTCACATGACAGCTCATTTCTGTACAACTCTCAGCTCAGCTCAGCACTCAGAGCGGGGTCTGGGAGCTGCTGGTCCACGTCCCCAGCCCTATATTTTCAAAGATATTCAAGAAACAGAAGCAGCTTGGACAAGTCTGCAAAGCGTATGTTGGGCTCACCATGCAAACAAGATTAAATTCTAAATAGTTATTTTGTTTTCTGATTTGGTTTGGGCAAGCAAGAGCTCTGTTTTCTGCAAAGCTGATGATAAACTAAGCATGTTTTCTGTCACAAAAATTGACAAGATTAAGTGTCCCATGGTCATCAAATTTCTGATTATGGAAGGATCATTAACGAGCAAACATCTGGTCATTACTCCTGATGAATCTGTTCCTTGATATCTCTTGACAAGGAGAGAGGGAGGGGTCAGTGAATTCAAGCACAGGCAAACCACGTTGTGATGACCCTGGCCATTGACTCCAGTGGTTGTTGTTAATGAAGCTTTCTGCATAATTGATTATTGAATATGGAAAGACATATTCGTCATATTGTGCTGCATGTGGGCACATGCATCGGCTCAGAGGTAGAAAAACTACTCAGAAGATTGTGCATTTGGAGCTCTGGTGGGTGACTCAGCACGGTGAGTGTTGGGAGCCGATGTGAAGCATTGATGAGTCACAGGTTCCTGACACAAAGTTATGGATAATGGAGTGAAAAGTAAAAGGTCTTCTGCAATGCCCAGAAAGTCTTACACTCAATGAGGTGTACTCACCGGCTGCAGACAGTTCCCTGATTGACTATCTGCCATGCAGCCAGTGGCAGCTGACACCCCAGTGACTTGCCAAGCATACTGCCAAGAAGGGCAGGCGTCAGGGCAGACTTCTGCCTGGGGTGTGCTATTTATGGACCTTGCTGCATGCAGACAGGCTGCTCAGTTACATCTTTCTGCCATCTCATCAGACCATGTGTGTAACTTCAAGGTACAAGGAGGATACAGAGTAGCCAAGCAGGATTCTCTTTGAGCTCAGACAGGGGAGCATCTTCTTCGAGCCTGTGTCCCGTCAACCCAGAGATGTGTACTCATTGTGTGCCAGGTGAAAGCTTCTTTCTACCTTGGGCTCTGTGCTCCCTTTCACATCCGAGATTTACAGCCACTGTATGAGAGTTAGAAGGGGTCTTAGACATCATCTAGGCAATGCCTCATTGAGCAGAATTGCACAATGAAGAGATCAGAAAGGCAACTCGTTGGGAGCTGTGAAGGCATCAGCTGTGGACCTGGGATCAAGCACTGTGTTCAACCTGCTGTTCTCTGTCTCTTCTATGTACTAAAGAAAATGCATTTGGTGTGCAGGAATATAGTAACACAGAGGCAGAAGCAATAATAAATCATCATCATAATAAAATAATAGTAAGGGTAGAAGCAGTTACTTCTTAGTACTTTATACAAAGGAGGCCCTTAATAGAGGTTTGCTAGAAGTTTTTTTTTTTTTTTTGAGTCAAGGTCTCATTCTGTCTTCCAGGCTGGAGTGCAGTGGCACAATCCCAGCTCACAGCAGCCTTGACCTCCTGAGCTTACAATATCCTTCCCCTCAGCCTCCTGAGTAGCTGGTACTTACACATGTGTGCCATCACAACTGGTTAATTTTTTTGTAGAGATGAGGTCTCACTATGTTGCCCAGGCTGGTCCCACACTCCTGGGCTCCACAAGTCCTTCTTCCCTGGGATTACAGGCATGAGCGACTGTGCCCAGCCTGCAGAAAACTTTAGGGTCCTGTTTGACATCTTGTCTCATGTCTTTCCTCAACTTCTCTGAGGCATTTTGGTTGTCCTTTCACAGTGATCTTATTTGTTCCTTTCAAGATATTCAGTGCTACTGCTCTGGTTCCAGCCTGGAGCAATTGCAGCAATATTCCATGTTGATCTGCCTCCAGCCTCCAGCATCCTCCTTCCTTGGTTTTCCTTCCATAGTGCCTCTTCAATCAGATTTTTATATCCCTGATGATGATACCCTGCTGTTCAAAGTTTTTTAGTGTCAAATCGCTTCTTACAGAGGAAAAACAAGAACCTTAGTGCGGTATTCAATTTCATCCATTATCTGTCCCCAGCTATTAGGTAATGGAAAGTGACCCAGCCTGGGAAGCCAGGGAGCTGAGGGGCATCTCAGCTCAGCCATTAGCTGCGTGACACAGGAAAGGCACTTAATCTCCCTGTGATTCCGTCTCCTCCTGGGCGGTGCAAGAGGTTAGGCCTGGATGAACCTGCCTGTGTTCTCAGGCTGTTCTAATTCTAGCCTCAGTGCTCACTCCTCTCAGTCACGATTCCTGGGCTTTGGTCAACGATACCTCTAGGTATTTCCTAACACAAACCATTCTTATTTAATTTCAACATGGAATAGCTGTTTCATCCTGGTGAAATTCTATCCATCCTTTAAGATGCAGCCAAAAAACTACTTTTAGTCATTTCAGATTGCATTTGTCAAGCAATATAAACTGCCGACTGTGTTCTCTTTTACTTCATTTCTGTATTTCTTCTATGGCTTTTTTTTTTTTTTTTTTGATTCAGGGTGTCATGGTCACTCTGACTAGAGTGCAGTGGTATGATCCCGGCTCACTGCAGCCTCAACCAACTGGGCTCAAGTGATCCTCCCACCTCTGCCTTCTGAATAGCTGGGATTACAGGAGCACACCACCATGCCCAGCTAATTTTTTGTAGAGATGAGGTCTCGCTATGTTGTCCAGGCTGGTCTCAAACTCCTGGGCTCACGCTATCGTCCTGCCTCAGCCTCCCTGTGCTGGGATTACAGGGGTGAGCTAGTGTGTCCGACTATAGCACTTTTCATATGCTTGTCTAGCCACCTGTCGTTTTTCCTTTCTCCTTAAAGATGGATCTACATCACTTGTTCCTCTTTGCTTCCTCTATAATGCCTGCTCAATGCGTGTCACAAAATAGATGCCCAATAAACATTTGTTGAATTGAAAAACTGCAGTTTGTGTCAAGGAAGAATGTTCTCTTTCTCACCAGAAATGGACTGGGTAGTACCTAGGATCAGCAGGAAATTAAGTAATAAGATTTAGCTATAATTCACCCCCAAATTTTTGCTAATTGGCTCACTTAAATGTTGCTGGAGCATTCAAAATAGAAGGTATCTATTATTGGACAGTCAGCTGCACATATATTAATTGACAATGCTCATTTTAACTTTCTACTTTCTACTTTCATTTTTGTAGAAGGGGTCTTAGCCTTTGGCTAAGCACAGTCCATAGTGGAACAAAACACATCCGGGCACATTTGGTTGATGGATGGGAAGACCTGGAAGGATTCTATTTGCATAACAGAACAAGGAAGCTCCTGGAAGAGAATTTATCCTAAAGGCAGAGAGTCAAACAAGCTTGATAATAAAGACCCAGTGGTCAGGGAAGAGATGTCTTTCAGAGGAATGATAACAGCAGGCAACACTTATTGAGTACTCACCAAACATCAGGCATGGTGTGGAGGGCTCTGTAAGCATTACCCTATTAAGATAGGAACTATTATCCACCTTTTAGAAACAACTTTTAGGACACTTTGAGAGATCAAGTGTGTCTGTTGCATACTTGGTATGTGACAGAGACAGAATCAAAACCAGGTTGGTCTGTATTAGAGCAGGGTTTGGCAGACAACAAGTTGTGTCTGACTTGTGACCTGTTTTTAAACAGCCTTCAAATTAACAGTGTTTTTCTGTTTCTAAGAGGCTGTGGAAAAACAAAACAAAAACAAAGAAGAATATGTGACAGAGGCCATATGAGGTTTGCAAAGCCGGAATATCTACTACCCGGCCTTTTACAGAACACTAACAATAATTATAATAAGGACAGAAGCAGTTACTGTTTCGTACTTCATACAAAGGAAGCACTCAATAGATGTTTGCTAAAACCTTTGTTTTGTGAGTGTGTGTGAGTCAGAGGTCTTACTCTGTCTCCCAGGCTGGAATGAAGTGGCACAATCACAGATCACCGCAGCCTTGATCTCCTGGGCTCAGGCGATCCTTCCGCTTCAGCCTCCTGGTAGCTGGGACTACAGGTGTGCACCAGTGCACTTGGCTATTTTATTTTTTTTTGTAGAGATGAGTGCAAAATTCCATCATCCATAATCATTGTATTATGTCCTTTACAATTGTCTCTGGGCTCAGTTTCCCATAAGACTTGTCTTAGATAAAGTGTACTAAATAATACCTAAAAAAGTGATTAAGCTGATTCTTTAAGATGTTGTGTGATAAGACCACTACTTCTGTCTGTATGTGACAAAATGTAGCATAAGGAAAGGGCAGAGGCATGGGGCACACGGCAACTTTCTTATTCTGAAGCTTCCTGAGACAAAGGCGGTGCCCCCTGTGGGCACTTGATGTCTGTGGCTGAGGCAGCCTGTGACCTGGACCGCCCAGGGAGAAGAAGAAATAGGAGAAGAGACAAGACGCTGTCACGTGGGAGTTAACAATGCATTTTTATAAACCAACATGAGTTAAAACCTGTATTCTATCTAAGAGCGAGGGTTGAACAGGCAGAGGATGAGGGTTCCAGTTCTTTCCACATGTCAATTTGTCAGCTGGCCATAGCAACAAAGTTGAGCTGAGCCTATCCTTTGACACTTGCTGTGACCAGTACGGCAGAGAAATAGAACATTTTACTTCAGCCCCAGGTCTTGTCCTCATCAGGCATCATGCCTTATCAATATCATTTATACAACATTGTTTCATAAATTGGTGCTTTTGTTTTTATTTCAATTTATGTCATGTGTTTATTCTTATTATTTTCATTTTTTATAGGTGTCTGAGCCATTTGTTAGCAGACAAGGCCTACAGACTTTACTTCTTGGATACAACCATGGTACGACCACGGTGCCCAGTGGTTTTGGTGTGCTGACTCGAACATGAAGGCCCCAGATGTGGCGCAGGCTGAATGGGCCCTGGATTTTCTTTTTTTTTTCCCTCTTTTAAAAAATTTATTTTATTTTAAATATGTGGGATACCATTCAGGATTAGGCATACAAGTGGACATTGTACAGGTAAAGTGTGGGCCTCCCGTTGGTCCCCACTTGGCCTGGTTTGAGATCAGGTAGTCGCCCCACGATTTCATGGAGCTTGTTTATCAGATCATTGACCAAGACCTGGCTGCATTTTCCATGCTTTACATCCTTCTGTCTGTTTAAGGACCAATCTGGGACCTTGTGCGGGCGTGGATTCTGAATGATGGTGACCGCATGTTCAATCTTATCCTCAGTGAGTCCTCTTGCCCTCTTGGTGAAGTCAGTGTTGACTTTCCTCAACACCACGAGCATAGCTCTGACCCACACCCTGCCAAATAAATGCCCTCCTGTGCCTGTGTCTGTCTTCTATTTTACATTTTTCTTTTTTTTTTTTTGAGTCACAGTCTCACTCCGTCACCCAGGCTGAAGTGCAGTGGCACGCCCATGGCTGCCACAGCCTCAACCTACTGGGCTCAGGTGATCCTTCTGCCACAGCCTTCCAAGTAACTGGAACCACAGACATGTGCCACCACGCCCGGCTAATTTGATTTATTGTAGAGATGAGATCTTGCCATGTTGCTCAGGCTGGTCTTGAACCCCTGAGCTCAGTCAATCCTCTTACCTCCGCCTCCCCAAGTGCTGGGATTACAGACTTGACACACTGTGCTTGGTGCTGTCTTCTATTTTTCAAGTAAAAACTTTTTTATATATTTCTGGAAAGGAGGAGTGGTGGGTGACACTTTGAGTTCTGAGAAATAAAGAAAAAATTTTAAAAAGCAAGCAAGAACAACAAAAAAAACCCAACCACTGACAGGAAAACATGGTTTGGTATCATAGAACACTTATCTTCCTATTGTCTGCAAGCACTTCATTGACACTGCATTAACCTTCATACATTATATTTGCTGTGCTATAAAATAGGATAATACTAATAGTGTACTTTGAGAAAAATCTGATTTTTAAAAATACCTTTTTAAGACCACAGACTTTGAATTTAGACCAGGGTTTGCTATTTGCTAGTTGTGTGTTATGCAAGATATACAGCCCTCTGTATCTATTTTCTGTTAGCACAATGGGGATAATGCCCTTTTTGAAAGATTTTTCTGGGAATTATAAATTGTGACTATTATCTAGACTTTGCCTGACACATTATGGCTATTCAACAAATGGTAGTTAGTGATGTATTTTTAGGATTAGGCCCACAGTCCACAGCTCACAGATACATGTGCTGTATTAGAAATATATGCAGCTCTTGACTAGAGAAGAGTTTTAGAGACCATCATTCTACAGTCATGCATAGCCCATCTATTCATCATCCATTCACTCACTCATTCATTCATTCATTCATTCAGTAAGATGATGAGTATCTACTAAGTGTGTGGAGATGAAAAGATAAAAAAAGGCATGATTACCTTCCTCAAGGAATTTCTAACCCAGTAGAGAAGATAGAATATGAACAAACAATGATATATGTAGAGTTTTAATATGAAGAATGAATGTGCTATAGCATATCTGAAGACAGGGAAACAATTTCTTTGGGGTCAACATCTACAGCAGCAGTTAAGGTTTGTGGTGAGCCATACATGAGAATGAGGCATCCTTGCTGAATACTCCTGTGACAGGAAATCCTGGTCCAGTCCTAGAGGTCAGAGCAATGGGTTCCCCACAGCACAAAGTGTTCCCAACAAGCAGAACCATACCTTGTTCCCTCTACTTGATTGTTGTATAATACTCCATTCCAATTTTCCCCAGAGCCAACATCAAACTAAGAGTCATTGAGACTCTTTTTTTAAATTGGAAAATAGAGTTTATTTAGAAAGTAAATTAGAGAGATAGAGAGAGAGAGAGAGAGAGATTCAAGACTAGGAAACATTGCAGCTATAGCTCAAAAAACCACGTGGGCACACCAGAGTTTAACAAAGCCACGACATGAAAGCAAATTAGAGAGAGTGAGAGAGAGAGAGAGAGAAAGAGAGAGAGAGAGAGTCACCTCCCCAAAGTAGAGGAGGGGGCCAAAGCTAAGAAAACATGGC
This sequence comes from Tarsius wallacei, assembly GCA_963574415.1. Classification (NCBI taxonomy): domain Eukaryota; kingdom Metazoa; phylum Chordata; class Mammalia; order Primates; family Tarsiidae; genus Tarsius; species Tarsius wallacei. Next base: position 13,162 of record CAUYQG010235810.1, on the reverse strand, counting down.
TGCCAGTGCTTAACAAAACAATGGCCTCTCTGGGGTTTTGTAACCAATAAAATGCTAAATTTAAATATTTTTTCATGTTACAACTTCAAATTTTATTTCATGGGCAACATGTGTCCTTCTTTGACTATTTTAGATAACTAAGCTATGTAAGTTTGAAAAAATTATTTTTAAGAGTGATTTATTTAATAACAGACATAGAAGACACCTCCAATTTCATATGTTTTGAAAAGTGACAATTTTAAATGAAAGACTGGGCTTTATCTTTCATTTTTTAGAAGTCACCAAGAAGGAACACTTTGAAAATGAAATTGTATTTGGAAAACATTTTCTCTATTTAAAATTTCAGTTATTGAAAGTTTTTTTTTCATGTCATGGAACCATAATTTCTTTGACTTATTATCTCTGCATCATGAATGCTTATGTAGTTTCTACTAAAATATTTTGTTTTTAAATAAAGCAATCTTAAAATTATCTTTAGGTTTAGATAGCATAATTAGTAGACTAAGCTGAGTCTGCTGGTAAAATTTTAACTGTATAGATTATTAATATCATTATCAGCATTATTGGAAAAGTCAAAGGATTTTGAACACTTAGATTTTTCCACTTCTGATACAAACTTGGAGAATTAAGCTAGACCACCGGTCTGGAACAAGTAATTCATGAATGTCACGTAGGTTCCCATTGTGTAAACCTAGTGATTTTTGCCTAGACAGGATATTTTAAATGACCCAGAGTCAGTTAGCTTCAATTCTCAGTATATAGCTTGTTGGTTGAAAGTGTAATTTCTTGAGTCTGACTGGCTGGATTCAGATCCCGACCTTGACTGTGCTCATATAAAGACCTTTGCCAAGTTACCTGATTTTCCCATGAATCACTTTTCTCATGTATAACATGGAGGCTAATCATCCCCACTTCATACAGTTCAGGTATGTAGTAATTAAGTGAGTAAAATAGGACCAGGCACATACTGAGGGTTAATTACCAATAATCTTCAATAACTCTGTGTGATGTTTATCACTATCTTGACTCCACAGATGAGAAAACTGAAGGGTGCAGAGGTATAATGGTTTGTTCCTATACACAGGAAGGTAGTGAGAGATGGAACTGAAGAGTCTGACTCTAAAGCTCATACAGGTAGAAAGAACAGGAACATGTTTGAGTTTTTCAAGTTGCTCTTAGTTTAGTTTTGGTCCCGTGTATGAAATGATTCTAGGATATGTTATCCTTGTTAACACACATCCAAGCTGCAGTGGTTGGAAGAAGAAATTGATGGAATAACACAAATGAAAGCTAAAGAGTGTCAGGATGTTATTTTTAGAAATATACTAATGTTGGCCAGGCACAGTGGCCAACACCTGTAATCCCAGGGCTTTGGGAGGCTGAGGCAGAAGGATCACTTGAACCCAGGAGTTTGAGACTGGCCTGGGTCACATAGTGAGACCCTATCTGTACAGAAAAATTTTAAAGTTAAATGGACGTGGTGGTGCATGCCTGAAGTCCTAGTTACTTGGGGGGCTGAGGCAGGAGGATCACTTGAGCCCAGGAATTTGAGGTTGTGGTGAGCCATGGTCATGCTACTGAACTCCAGCCTGGGTATCACAGTAAGACACTAACTCAAAATAAAAGAAGAAGAAGAAAAGGAATATAGTAATGTAGGTGAGAAAGAAAAGTGTGTGTATCCTAAGACACAAGAAAATAAGCACGACAGCATGGTATATTATTGTATGCCACTCCATTTGATCTAGAGACAAATCTAAAAAGGAATGTACTCCTATTAGTGCCAGGTTTAAGATAAGTGCTTATTTAAAATTTGCAATTTTATGAATATACAATTGCGATATTTATTATGCTTGTGTCATAAAGCTCATCACTTGCCCTTTGCTTACTGAAGAACTTTCCAGAATGTATATTGTAATATTCCCAACAACAAGTATTGTTGGCATTTTCCTATAGACACCTGGCCCCAAACCTCCCACAGTGTTCAGCTTAAAAAAAAAAAGAAAAAGAAAACGAAAACGAAAAAAATCATGACCTTTGCAATAGAATTTTATTATAAATAAATTACATGTCTTAAACTATTATTTTTTGGAAGGGAGAAAGTTGAGAAAAGAAAAACAGTAACACGAGAAATAACAACAATACAGATGTATCTTTGGTCAATTTTTTACCCTGTTTTCATGTATGTTCACATTTTCCAAGTCCTGGCATTGTTCTAATTGAGGTGTTGGCCCTACCTGATCTCAAAGGTGTCATTCACTACAAGGGAGCTCATATGTTTCCTGCTGGTCTGGAAAGCACAATGCTTTGTATGAAAATCAAAAAAGAAGACAGAGGAAAATTGGTATTATGGAAACAAATTCCTTTGGCAAAGACAAGCTGGTTGTCCCCAAACATGTTTTTCTTTCTTCCTGAGTATGTTAATTACATGTCCTTGTTTCCCTTTCAGATACATGTCATGTGACTAAATTCTGCCGTTTGAAATGTGTGCGACAGTAATAATATGTCACTTCTCGTCTCCAGTTTTTGCTCATGGAAATCTTCTGTGTTTCCTTTCTCCACCTGCCAGATGAATGAAAAGGATACTGAAGCCTTAAAGGTGAGAGAAACCACAGATTGAAGGACCCCAGGGTCCTGAATGATGTGTAGACAGAGAAACCCTCAACTCCCAGGACCAACTGGACTTTATATGAAAAAAACAAAACAAAACAAAAACAAAAGAACTTCTCTTAAATTAAGTCTTTGAAATTTGGAGATTAGTCTATTTCTTATAGTAGAAGCTGTGATGAGCCTTCTTCAAGAAGGTCCTGTTTTAGATGCAAAGGACATAATGCTGTCAGCAGGGAGTCTACGGTTTTCAGCCACTTTTGGGAATAACTGGACCTTAGAGTCTTGTCTTGTCCAAGGTCATTCTCCTTTCTAGGAGTGGCTTTCATCCAGTGACTGGGGAAATCGTTGATCTAAAGCCTGGGCCCCCTCAATGCAACTGGGGATAAATCTAAGGGGTCATCCCAAGTGGCAGAGTTACCCATTAAGTAGGCTGAGGGCTTTGTTGTTGAGACTTTATTGGAAAACAATTTTTCTACTCAGTCCTACTTCTTTTCTCTCCTCTCTACGAGTATTGATGCAAAGACCTCTCTCTTTCCAGGAATGTCCTATGTGGAAATCTCCCGCTCAGAGTTGGCAAGGAGTTAGTAGCAATGAAGTATCTCAGATACACACTCCTTTCATACGGGCCTGGTGCCTTATGCAAATAATATCTCTTTGCATAGCGAGGATTTTAACATTCACTTCTTTAGAACTCAAATCTTTCCTTTCTTAGGCTTCAGTTATAACATAAATAAAAAGAATTGAAATGACAAATAAAAAACCTTCAATTAATCCAAAATTAATTCCAAACACTATGTTTATTGTCTTCAGTTGAAACTTTAGTCTCTAAGTGACCTGATATGAAAACCCAAATCTCCTGCTTGTTAGTGTGGTAACTTAGAAATCTTACTTTACCTCTCTGATCTTTAGTACTTTGATCTGTGAAATGGGACAATATTAGTACCTGCTCAAAGAGTTATCATGAGCATGAAATACAGTCACAAATTTAGTATAGTCAGCACAGTGTCTGAAGTGTAAGACATGCTTGTTAATGATTGGCTATCATACGCTGTTTTAGTCTCCCCGAAGTCAAACTTGGTTAACTTGCTGTCCAACTACATAATATTATGTTCTCTCACTGGAATGCCTTTTGCGTTTTCTTCTTATTCTTCAGGATCTACCTGAAATGTAACCTCCACACAAATTCCTGGCACCTCTATTTGGGAAAAATATCTCCCTTTCCTGAACTCCCATAACAATTTACCTTCACTTCTCTTATGACATGTACATGTCATCTCCACAGCCAGATTGTAAACAGCACAAAGTCAAGTTCCACATCTGAATTTTTTCTTTTAATGTTCCCTAGAACACTTGTACAATGCATATACACAGCTCTGGCATAAAGTAAGAGCTCAAAAATATTCATTGAATAATAGAATAAACTAAGTCAGCACAATGTCCTCACCTGAAATGTGCATATATTCAAAATGAAATTGCAACCTATAACTCTCAAGAACAGGATCTTATACCAGAGTTGCTGTGTTGAATAAGATATGGTTTCCTACAGATGTGGTTCTCACAAAAAGAAAGCTGATAGATTATTATTGATAAATTTTTGGAGAAAATCAAAAAGGAAGCCAAAGTTAGATGCAAACAAATATGACATGAAAATCAGTAAAATTATTTTTTGCTCATCAAATACGCCTATTGACTTGTACTAGGTGGCTGACATTTTTCTAAGAACTTTATAAATATTAAATTATTTAATCTTCATAAGAATCCTGTGAAGTAAGTGCTATTGTTAGTCTTGTTATACAGATGAACAAAATTGAGATACACAGAGCTTGCATAACTTGCTCAAAGAACACTGAGACATAAAATGGCAGGGCCAGTTACCAGAACTGTGTCCTTCACTGTCACATTCTGCTGCCTTCTTTACTATGCTATATCAAAATTTGCTGCTGTTTTCCCTACTTTTGTCTCATACTAAAATAATATTCTATTGATAGGTGAGAATTATATGTTAAACATTGTACACTGGGTCCCTGATAAGCAAAGTACATTCATTATGTGATTGTTCAGTAAAAAATAAGTCTAGAAAATGACCAAACAAAAGGAGTACCCAGCATTACAATTGGTGCAAGCTCATAGTGGGCAGGTTAAAAATTTTTTTTAAAGAAAAAATTAGACAAGAAGAGATTGGAAAGGTCTTGTCAGCGAGCAACAGAGAAGTCCCAGATGTATTGGGGTAGTTAGCTGCAGACTCATATGCTTGAAATTTTATGCTTTATTAAAAAATAAATCAATGGGCCTTGTGCTTAGAGTTTAGCCATATCATTTTTTGTCTCAGTCTAAAAATATACTAATTTTATCACTGCATAAGTATGTAGAAATCACATATCTGAAGGGAGCCAGACTCCTCAGAGAGGAGGTATCTCTCTTCGCTAAATGACAATACAATTAAAATACAATGTATTTTTACTATTTCTGAAGAAGAGCTTTATAGCTACAGGAAAAATAGAAACGTGCTGATTCTTTTCCGCTTAATACTCAGGGAATAAAGAAATTCCAAGAAGAATATATGTAGTATGCCATACATTTTTATAGTTCAAAAGCAAGTGTGCATCTATATGTGATGAAGGGAAAAGAAAACAAACCCACAAGGGAATGATCAAAACAAAATTCAGTATAAAAGTTACTTTGGCACAGTGGGGAAGGGAAGATGTAGAATAAGAAATAACACAGAAATAGGTATGAGGCGTCGGTAATATTCTATTCTTAGGTTGTTTTCATAATTTCATAGAGGTCCAGTCAGTAAATAAGCAAACAAATAATCAAACAAATACGATTCAAAAAGATATTAGTGACCAATGATGATAATGTTCATTAACCAAGGGGTATAATTAATTTCTGTACTCCAGCTATAACAGCAATAAAACTACCATGAATTATATTTGTAACTATATATTTTTAACAATATTTAACATATTTTTGAATGTGTCAGGGACCCATAAAGCTAAGAGGAGTTCATCTCCTACCAGTTTTGATGACTAATAACAAATTCAAATGCAAGGGGTTGTGTCTTGATGAAGCCCAGATGAAAGAAAATAGAAAGCTTTACTTTTTCATTTGCCCATTTACCTATCCACTAAACAATCTTTATTAAGTGCTATTCATCTGGGACAATTATATGGGTAGTGGATGCAGTGGAAGACATACGACGATAAATACAACTCATTCATTCATTCTCTTTTTTTATTCATCCAACATATTTTTGTAGTCTATTCGTTATATCATATTATATAGGTGCTGGTGAGACAGTGGTTAATAAGACAATTGTCTCTACTTACACTTCAGTAGAAAAAGCAGCTACTCTTTAGATAATTATTTTAAAGTGTGGTGAGTCTTATGAGGGCAGAAGTACAGGGGGCTAACAGAGGGACAATTCATCTTAATGCCTGGGAAGATCACAACAGAAGGAATATTTGAGAGGACTCTTAAGGTTTGAGTAGGAGTTTACTAGGTAGAGGTAAGGAAAGTGAAATTCTAGGTAGACAGACAAGAATGTAGAAAACATGAAAAATAAATCCAAATGTAGCAGGTTGCTCTCAGGAAATGCAAATAGTTTGGTATGGCTAGGACCTAAAACATATGGGAAAGGAGAAGGGTTCTGGTAGATGATGACACTGGAAAAAAGAATCAGGGGTAACTTTCTGAAAGAAATTAAATGTGATGCTAAAGGACGGTATGCCATGCTAAAGAAATGAACTTCATTTTCTAGGCAACAGGACAACAAAGATACTTGCAGTGTAGAAAAAGAGAAGGCTGATAGACATAATTTTTCACAGACCTAGAAAAGACAATATAGAAATTCATATGAAACAAACAAGAGCATAAATAGCTAAAGCAATCCTTAGCAAGAGGAACAAGCTGGAGGTATCACACTTCCAGAATTTACATTTTATAACAAGGCTACCGTAACCAAGACACCATAGGACTGGCACAGGAATAGGTATATAGAACACTGGAACAAGAAAGGGAATCCATAAATAAAAACACTGTCCCTCAACTAACTCATTTTTAACAAAGTCATCAACAACAAATATTGGGGAAAGGAAACCATATTTAGAAAATGGTACTGGGAAAACTGGCTAACCACATGCAGAAGAATGAAGACAGACCTGTATTTATCACCATATACAAAAATTAACTCAAAATTGATCAAGGGTTTAAATATAAAACTTCATACTATAAGACTCTTAGAAGAAAACTTAGAGAACACTCTCCTAAACATTGTAGTTGGCAATGAATTCATGGTTAAGTCCTCAAAAGCAAGTGCAACAAAAGTTAAGATTGTCAGGTGGGACTTTATCAAACTGAAAAGTTTTCACACAACCAAAGAAACCATCAAGAGAGTAAAGAGTCAATCCACAGAATGGGAAAAAATATTTACAAGTCATGCATCTGACAAAGGCCTAACATCCAGGCTCTACAAGGAACACAATTGATTGAGAGGAAAAACAAACAAACAAACAAACAAACATTAAAAAGTGTGTAAAGGACATGAACATACGCTTCTCAAAAGATGACATACAAGTAGCCAACAAACACATGAGAAAATACTCAGCCTCAATAACCATCAAAAAATGCAAATTAAAACTGCAATGAGATACCGCCTAACACCAGTAAGGATAGCCATCATTAATAAGTCAAAAAAACAAGTGCTGACACAGCTGTGGAGAAAAGGGCTGCTTCTACACCGCTGATGGGAACTTCTACACTTCTACACGCTTCTACACTGCTTCTACAAACTTTGTGGAAAGCCGTGTGGCGATTTCTCAAAGAACTGCAAATTGAGCTTCCACACAACCCAGCAATCCCTCTTCTAGAAATATACCCAAAAGAACATAAATCACTCTACCAAAAAGATACCTGCACCTGCATGTTTATTGCAGCACTATTCACAATAGCAAAAACACAGAACCAATCCAGATACCCATCAAAAGTGGACTGGATAAGGAAAATATGGTACATATACATGACAAAATATTATTCAGCTATAAAGAAGAACAAAATCATAGCCTTTGTAGCAACTTGGTTGCAGCTTGAGATCATCATACTAAGCAAACTATCACAGAAACAAAGAACTGAACACCACATGTCCTCACTCATACGTGGGCCCAGATCACTGGTCACACTAGCACAATGGTGGGATCCACAGATACTAGACACTATTGGGGAAGAGGAAGAAAGGAGATGGGGGCGCATGGTAATACACTGGGTATCTGGTCAACTATCAGGAGGAGAGAAGGCCAATTAGAAGCCCAAGTTTCACCTTTGAGCAACCTACTTATGTAGTAAATCCTCACTTGTACTCTATAACTCTAAAATTAAAAATATAATAATCATAAAAAAGAAAGAGAGAATGTGGGAGTGAGGAGAAATGAAGACATGAAATTCAGTTAGGAAGTTGTGGATATTATCCAGGTAAAATTTGTAAATAATTTATATTTCTCGGTCTTTGCTATTGGGATGGATATATCTACAAAGTGAACAAAATTGTTTCCAATATCATAACATAGAGTCGGCATTTTGTCTATGAAATTAATTGTATGTATTTCTGTGGGTGTGCAATACTTCTAAAAGAACAAGAAGGGAAAAGTTGAGGATGGAAGAGGAGATTTCAGTGCAAAGGCTTATTTTCAAGATAAGAGAAGACCTAGGTATACTTGAAGGAAGAGAAAGGACTCAGTGAAGAGGGAAAATCTGGACATATTCAGATAAATGAGATTAATATGGAAGAAAGTTTCTCAGAAATTGAAAATTTTGGTTTTTATGGTTGAGATGGAGGAGTTAGATAGGAGGAAATATTTATGTTCCTGACAAGGTGATGAATGGATAAGTAGATAAGGATGTTGATCAACAGTTGGGGAATTGAGGTACACTGTAGTTAGGGAGCTCAATATCCTTAATAAAGTTGAAACCTGGCCATCTGCTGAAAATGTTTTTAGATGTTAAAGAATTAGATGGCTATGGTATTAGCGGGTCAATTGTAATCAAGTTTCCTAATGCTATGGCTTGAGCTTTTAGGGTCCAGGTGACAGCGGGAAGTAGGTTTAGTAGCTGAGGAGGTGGAAGAGTAAACTGTAATGAAATTATTAGAGGCCTGGCAAAAAGAAAACCACGTGACAATAAGACCTAGAACCTAGAACATGATTCAGTTTGTGCATGAATGATGCAGGGTGGATGGAGGAGGCTGTTGACTGACTCACAGCGAACCACACACTGAGGTTGAAAGTTGAGTGGGTCATGGCATGGATGTCATAGTCAATAAGAATGAAAAGAAGGGTCGAGCTGGAAAAACGATGGATACATAGTCGTGTAAATAAAATAGGTCCTGTGGAGTTATAGAGAATTGTGATTATAAAAGAACACTGTAAAACATATTGGGATAGCAGAAGAGGTGGAGGGTGGATCATGAAATTTTTCAAAGGGTGAGAGTAATTGCTTTCTGTCCGTGTTTATATCCAACAACCTAGATTCTTCTTTGGATTATCAAGATGCTGCATTTAAATGGACCTTTGTTTTCTTGTCAGGCTTATATTAATAAAACATATAGACATATAACCATGAGATGAATGGTATGGCTAACTACTTATCTCACAATACATTGTTATCTTTAGTCCACACAAGTTCTCTCCCTTGTCTTATTTATCACATGAATAAATGTTATCTCTATTCTCAATTCTTATCCCTTTCCCTTTCCCTTTCCCCCACCGTTGGCAAGTATTCTAGTGCATACAACATAGATAGATCTTTTAGTTTGCATATACATTCATAAAATGCATGTTACTGTTTTGTGAGTATGTAATTTTGATGAGCATTAATGGCAGTGTGCAATATATTTTATTCTGACTCCATTTTTTATTCTGAGGAATGCTTTTCAATCTATCAAAACATTTAAGTTGTTGCTTTTATCTGTACACTGTACTCCACGCTATGCATTCAAAACATTACCTGGTACCCTCCCAGTAACAGATGCACTGTTTTGCCTCCACAAGTAACACTGCAGGTGATATACTTGAATGTGTCCCTTTAGAACTTCTGAACAGACTTCTTTGGGATATATACCCAAAGTAGAGTTGAAAATTATAGGTTACATACACACTGATTTTGACTGGAGGGAGTTAGACTGTTCTCCAAAATAGCTGCTCTTGTCTACACTCTCAAAAACGGTGCCTGATGGTTCCAGCAGGCCACCACTGTTATTTTCCACCATTATAATTTTTGCTGAACTGATAGGTTTAGATTAACTTCCTATTATGTATTTCCTTTGCATTTCTATGATTGCTAGAATGTTTTTGCTTTTCTTCATGTGCTTCCTGAATTTTTGGATTTTCTCTTCTACAATTGCCAGTTCATTACTTGCATCCATTTTTAAAAATAACTGGGTTATTTTTTTCTCCTAGCTAGTTTTCAGGAGTTCTTGATATATGAGAGGGATCTCCCCAAACCTGGATTTTTATTTCCAAACAATTGTTTATTTATTCTTGCATGTTTAAACTTTAGTCACCCTCAAAGTACTTCCCATTTGAAGCAAGACTCCTATCAAGATGCTTTTTCCACTGCTCAAAACAGTTTTTGAACTTGTCAGTTTTGATGCCTTTTAATGTTTCTGCCATTTTTTGTTTCACATTGGCAAAAACGTTTCCCTTTGAGGAACTTTTTCCATCCAGGGAAACAAAAGAAAGTTGCTTGGGGCAAGATCAGGTAAATAGGCAAGGTGGGGCACAGGGGTCATGCCATTGTTGGTCAAAGACTACTGAACACTCAGTGTGGTATGGGCAGGTGTGTTGTCATGGTGGAAGAACCAATCACCTGTTTGTCACAACTTTGTACACTTTTTCACAAATTGTGATGCAAACTTCTCAAAACTTCTAGATAAAAACTTTGTTTGACTATTTGATCTGGAGGAACAAATTCCAAGTGTACTATAAGGGGACTGACCTCCAAAAGATAATTTGTTTTGGGGCCGTCCCCTGGTATTCTGATTATAAATACCTTGCTAGTTTTGGACACTTGCAAATATCTTCTTTCATTCTCTCATCTCTTTCTTAGCTTTATAATTTTTATAAAGAACTGAAATCTTTAATTTTAATGCAATCATGCCAAAAGAGGAATGGGTCAATAAACTCTGTTTTTCTAGAATATTAAATGTTGAACTTAGGGTCAAAAAGACTGAGTTGTTGATTTATGAGATACATTAATGGTAGCATGAGGTGGTGCTGAATTTCATGACCTATTCCTGTCCCTTGCCTTTTAGAGCCCTGCTTTTTTTCAGACTCTTCCTTGAAATCTGTGAGATATCTTCACATCCTTTCAATATATTATCTTTTTCTTGAAGTAAGCCAGGGTTCTTTTCTATTGCTTATAGTCAAAAGAATCTTTGCTAATATAATAGGTGAGAAAAATGAATGACAAAATGCTCTTCTCAAAATCACAGTTCATAGAACAGGTATGCAAGTCTTTGTGATTCATGAATTTCCAACCAGCAAGATGTATTCTCCTCACAACTTCTTCAAATGAACAAAATGTTATATTTTCACATAATATAACCTCTATTATTGATGAATAAGTGAACTTCACATCTCATTCTATAATTACAATTTGCTATAAACATATACACTAACAAAAACATGACAATTCGAGCATTAAATAGCACTAAAATATTTTAAATTCTGGACCTTAAAAGAAAAGTCCAAAGGTCCTTTGAAAGAGAATTCCAAATAAGCTATATTTTCTCATTAATCTTGGTAGTCCTTGCCCCATCAGCTGCATCTTTCTATATATGGGTATACTTAGACAGTAAATACATCCTCTTCCCAGCACAAGCTTTGTGTCCTATCAAAGGATCAATTATACTCCTGCAAGGGAGCGATGCATTACTAAATAATGTCAAAAATGTGATTGCCTTAGAGAATAAAGAAAGAACAATATTTATGTAGAAAGTGCTCAAAGAATGCAGGTTTTTTTGAAAAATGTTTTTGTTCTTTAACTGGTAATTGAAATATGTGTAGATCCTAAAATAGAGATTCCTGACAACAGATGTGATAATTCTGTCAAGGACAACTGTTTGGATTTTTGTTGCATTATTGGAAATGGCTCTTTCAGGTCAGTGTGAGTGAGAATTCTTTTACTCATTTATTCTATACTCTGCTAACTTTGTTAGTCATAAGATTTTATTCCAAGAGTTGTGGGTGGAGCCCAGGAATCTGTGTGCTTAACTGTCCCTCCAAGCAGTTTTTAAGAATGTGGTCCATGGCTTGACCAAGGAGGACACCGTTTTAGCTTATCAGAAGCACATGGAAATGAACTGATTACAGTAAAAATCTTGGAGAATTTTATGATATTAACTGCTATGAATTCATTGTCTATACAGAATTTTAGAAAATAGTCTTTGCTTATATATTCCAAAAGTATTCAATATTTCACCTACAAATATAACATTGTATTGTTGGGGTGGGGATTTGATGTGATATGATGGTTTATATAAAGCACTGATTTTTATTCACTTTTTTACTTTGCAAATATTTTCTTCCATGTTAAAGTCAGCTTGGAGGACACAAGGCATACAGAAATTATAAAATATAATCCTTGATTTCAAGAAATTCATGATCTATTGAGGAGACAAATATATAACAATTAATTGTGATTATGTTGAGTTGATTATAATACCATATTTAGCAGGGTTCACGGTAATGTTTAACTGTATTATAGTGTAAGCCCCTTTCATTCATTCAAAAATATTTATTAAGTACTTGTTATGTCTGAGGTACAATGTTAGGTATTAGTAATACAATTATGAATTATATAAAAATCTCTCCTATCTTTATGATAATTACAGTCTAGAGGGTGATAGGCACTTAAGAGTTAACAGGTAATGAAAATGTAGTATAATAAATGCTATGATTGAAGAAATATAATGTGTTATGAAGATATTATAGAAACATCTAATAAATAATATAGGGTATAAGGAGATTAACTGAAAGTTGAAAAGTGGTCAGGCAAATGCAGAGAAAATCAGAATAGTCCATATAGAAGGCACAGTAGCCTAGAAGATCTGGCAGTGAGAAAGATCATCATATATTTGAAGATCTGAATATGTAACTAAATCCTCACATGGGAAAAGATGCCAGAGAGGTGAGCAGTGGCCAAAGAGTTATAGATCATGCTGAGTGATTTGGACTTTATTCTTCAAACTATGGGAAACCACTAAAAGGTATTATGCAAGGGAGGGATGTGATCAGATTTATGTTTTAGAAAACCACTTGGGCTTCAGTATAGGTAATAGATTTGTAGAAGTGTTACTGTAGAGAAGAGAGAGAATGAGAGAGAGAGAGAGAGAGGGAGAAGGGGAGAGAGAGAGAGAGAGAGAGAGAGAGAGAGAGAGAGAGAGAGAATCACTCAACTATCGTCTGGATTCTTGACTTTGTTGAAAGAAAGAATTCTGGAGATAGTCCCCTGATTGATGAGTGAAGTAAAGAATTTATTAAGGTGAGAAGACACACACTCCTCT
>CAUYQG010235807.1:0-29546 GCA_963574415.1 Tarsius wallacei | reverse complement strand
TATATATTTTTTTGAGTTGGAGTCTCACTCTGTCACCCAGGCTGGAGTGCAGTGACCGCTCCCGGCCACCGCAGCCTCGATCTGCTGGGCTCCAGCGATCCTTCCGCCTCAGCCTTCCCAGTAGCTGGAACTACAGGCACGCGCTACCACGCCCGGCTAATTTTTTGACTTATTGTAGAGATGAGGTCTTGCTTGCCCAGGCGGGTCTTGAACCCGCGGGCTCAGGCAATCCACTCACCTCAGCCTCCCAAGGCGTGAGATTACAGGCTGAGCCACCAAGCCCGGCTGCATCTGAGGAATATTAGCTACACCTTAAAATTCAGAAAACACCGTTTCTAGGCAAACTGCCAGGAATGTAGCAAATTACAACTACTGCCAGGACCTGACCCTTCATTTTTTTGCTCATTCATTGAACAAACAGTCTATGGAATGCCTAGGCTGCCACTCAGACCGTGTAAGGAGCTGGAGATATTCTCAGACAAACCTTGGCTCATGCCCTGAAAGAGCTTCAGTCCTGGTGGGGAGGGAAACTCATAACCATTCACAGGCGCAGAGCCTGAGACACCCCAAGCCCAGATAAAGCAGTGCCTGGGAGTCGGGAAGTCTCCTAACCCTTTAATGGAAAGTGACAGAAAAGGGGGGCAGTGGCACACACGGGGACCAGCCTGGCACTCATGCGGCATCAGGCCCACAGAAAGGATTGAGCCCTCCTGGGTCTGGCCATCTGAAGAGCCAGAGGAACCGGCCGACGGGAAACAGACATCTCCTTCCAAGAACGAGGGCTAAACACAGTCAACCACCTGCAGTGAACTTTCGCAGGGCACGCACAGTCGCTGAAGGTCTGGTCCTGAACTGGCCACCACAGTGGAGCAGACCCTACCCCCGAAACCAGGTTCTCCAGTTGGCATTTCTTGGGGATTACAGCGTGGAACATGTGGAGACCTGTGTGGAGGGGAGAAAAATCTTCTTGGGCAAAGACGATCATGTGACATAGGAGGCAACAAAGGCTGAGGCCTCTGAGAAAGAACCTGAAATCCCTGGTTAAAGCGAAGCTGACAGAGCTCTGATCGTCTCAGTCTCTCATGCCTGGGGTTGTGCGTCATCAGGGACGTCTAAGGAGGGCATGTGCCTACCCTGTCGATGCATGACTGAATCTGCTCAATATCAGCTAGAATTTCTAGCCCATCTCCCAGATTCAATGGAGGGGAGTTCCCCAGTGCCTCATACCACATCTGGGTCAACCCCTGGCATACAGTCAGTGCTCAATAAATACACTTTAGAAATGGATACAACAAATCTATGCACTACACAATTCATACACATGCAATCTAGGACGAATGCTACCCCAGTATGGACCACACACTTCATACAAACAGCTGAGCCAAGGGTGAGAGAAAGAGAAAGCCGCTCCCTGTGGGGCACCACATTTTGCAGTCCAACACTTCCTTCCACACGCCTTCCAGGGAACCCACATGTACTTAGATCTGCCTTCAAACCTCATGAACCCCATGAATAACCCCATGCACTTCAAGCCCGCGGTAAGAAGAGTGAGTGTAAAGTGTTTGAAGTTTCTGGAAGAACTGCATTGTGCCAAATCCCAACTGTAAATGTCTACTTACCCAGAATACAAACAAGAATGTTCACAATGTATTCACATACTCTCTTTACAAAGTATATTCATAATTATTAACTCATTTTGGCCCCCTGAAACTTAGAATTAGCAGTAGTATCTATTTTATAGAGGCCAAAACTAAACACTCAGAATATATTTCTAAATTATCTCAAATTACCAACCAGTTAAGTATTAGATACAATGTATACCTGGCACATGTTACTATACTTCTCTACTATTAAAAGATATTTTAAATTGTCCTGAGACATCAAGAACAAATTAAATTGTGATGGTTCACCAGAATGTTAAAATGGAAGGAATAGCATTACCGTTCTCAATATCCAAAAAGTACAGACAACCCAAGAGTCCATTAACAGACAAATGGATAACCAAAATGCATATATACACACACAACAGTATACAGCCTTAGAGAGGAAGGAACTTCTGACACAGGCTGTAACGCAGATGAACCTTGATGACATTACATTAAGTAAGATAAGCCTGTCACAAAAAGACAAGCACTGTATGGTTCCACTTACACGATCCCTAGAGGAGTCAAGCACATAGAGACAGAAAGTAGAATGGTGGCTGCCAAGAATGGCAGGGAGGAGGGATGCAGAGCCATAGTTTGATAGGTACAGAGTTTCCATTTGGGAAGACAAAAGACGTCTCTACACGGATGGTGGAGACAGTTGCACGATAAAACGAATGTACTTAATGCCACTGAACTGTACACTTCGAAACAGTTAACATAAGAAATTTCATGTCATATGTATTTTATTGCCATCTTAAAATTTTACAAAATAATAAAAGGAAATACAACTGGTCATCTCATCACGATAATAGCTGCATCTCCTGAGCAAACCGCCCAGGGTTTTAACAACTTGGACTGATATTTTATTACAATAAGGATTTAGTGTGCAATGTTGCCAAGGTCACCCGTGATCCTGGGCCCGAACTGTGAAGTGTCAAACGTGCCAGTTCTTTTCTGGTTACTACCCACCCCTTCCTCACAGATGTAGCTCTGGACAGTAACCTCAGTATAATCCTGATGCTCTCCCGACAGACTTAACAGGCAGGGGAATCATTTCGTTTGCTTCTAAACAAACCACTCGGACAAAAATGAAGGAATTACTCCTTCTACAGAATCTATCTACCATCTGTTGCTGAAGGGGAGTCTTTATTGAGCCAGGCTGGGCTGGTGGACCTCTGAGGGAATTCAGCCCTAGAAGAAAATGTGCCTTCTAGGTTACGAGTCATTTTGCTTCTGGGATTGTATGTAACTCAGACCAACGAATTCTACCTGTGAGAAGAGGCAGTGAAAGGACACGGAGGAGATTCAGTGGGACAGCAGTTCCCCACCAGCTGCCCAGGCTGCCTAGGAAAGGAGAGGGGCTGGGGAAACAAAACAGTTATTCACTGAGAAGGAATGCCTGGTGGGTTTTTTAAAAACCTTTCAAATAAGAAGATGGTGATCAAATGCAGAAACATTAAAGAGATCTGGGAGGGAGGGAGGGAAAAGAAAAAAAGAAAGAGGAAGTGGGGGAGGAAGAGGGGAGAACAGAACCAAAGTGGGACCTGCAGACCCTCCTGCCCTCAGCCAGCACTGTCTTCTAACTGCTCCCAAGATTCCCCCGACCAGAGACACCCATTAACAAATACCACATTTAAATCACTTAAGCAAATGACTAAGCTGTGGCGATAAAGAATCCTAATTACCACAAATAAGTACATATTTAATATTTTCAGAGAAGTAATTAAAACCTTCTCAAAAAGGAAAATCTTCTACCACGACAACCTGACTTGGCAGGTGCCGGCGAGGAGACACAGAGATGCAGGCTGGCACGCAGGTCTTAAAGCCAAAGAAGGCCCTAAGACCGCCTGGCCTGGCTGTGGGAGGGAACCCCCACAGCAGACCACCACTGGCCCTCGGCTAGCAAATGGCTCACTCATGCCTGGCCTGCTACTCTGGACTCAAAGCGAACAGGAGGTCCTCCTGCTATTCCTGCACAAAAAGCCTCCCAAGCTCAGTGGCTTAAACAGAATCTCTCGCGCCTCAGGATGTTCTGGCGGACTGGCAGGTCTGGCCCTCCACACGGCTGGTGTCTCCCACCTGTCTGAGGCCTCGGCCCCTGGGCTCTCTGCCCACGTGGCCTCTCTCCCTCTGCCCACGTGGCTCATCCTCACGGGCCTCCCCAGAGCAGCAGCTGGAGCCCAGGGGACCCAGGCGAGACAACCAGGCCCTCAAGGACTGGGCCTGAGCCACGCTTGGTGTCAATCCCCAGCAGCCTACAGAGGTTCAGACGTGTCACCAGGCTGGCCAGAGCTCATGGGAAGAGGTGAGAATGCCTGCCAAGTACCAGGGAGGAGACACTGCTAGGCATGGTGCTGGAGTGACCTTCGCCATAGGACACTGGAGTTGCCATCCCTCTGCAATCAGGCAAAGCCCAAGAAAGGCATCTTACCACAGAACTCTTCCGGCCTCATCTGGGAAGCGGTCCCCAACACTGACATGTCACCCAGAAAGAGCAGTACCCAGAATGATCAAAAGCAGGCCCAGCCCAGGGGGACAGTAGGAATTGGCCTGAATTCCCACTCACCACTTCCGCACTTGTGCCCCTTTTTAACCCTTACCGTGCCTTCATCTGTAAGACGAGGGAGGACAGGTGGGGCACAGTGACTGAGCACTTTGGGAGGCGGGGCGGAAGGACTGCTTAAGCCCAGGAGTCTGAGGCCAGCCTGAGCATCGTAGCCAGACCTCATCTCCACAGAAAAAGAAAAAAAAATTAGCTGGGCATGGTGGTGCATGCCTGTTGTCCCAGCTACTTGAGAGCCTGAGGAAAAACGATCGCCTGAGCCCTGGAGTCCGTGGCTGCAGTGAGTTTGCGATCGTACTACTGCACTCCAGCCAGGGTGACAGAGTGAGACCGCAACTCAACCAATCAATCAAACATAAAATGATGAAAATAAAATGCTTCGTGCATTCTTCTTTATGAGTGAACGAGCTAACACATAAAAGGTGCTGGCAAGAGTGTGTGGCGCACAGTCAGTGCTCAGGGTTACTATCTTAATCCCCCCCACCGCAGGGTCACCCCAAGGCCCACCCAAGCCAAAGGACAGGCGCCGTCCCACAGGTCCGCTGGCACCGCCCACACTGCACACCAGCTCTCTGCTCGCCAGGCTGCAGGCCGCCCACTCTCTCGCTGCTGACGGCTGCTCCATCACCACCTGAACAACCGGAGGCAGACGGGAACCTCAGGGCCAGCACACTCCGAGCAGAAAGGCCAGTGTGCAGCCGCAGTGACAACCCGGTGACCACGAACAACGGCTTCAGGACCTGTGCTGAGAGCCCTACCTACAGCACCTTTACTCGGTCCTCAGCACTGCCTTAGAGGCTCTCAACACACAGGCAAGTTACGCATCAGAATCTGTCTCCCGTCTGTCTGTGGGACGATAAGCGCCCCCCTTGCAAACTTCTCGGAGGATCAGGCAGAATAACATCAAGGCACCTAACAAGGCTTGAGGCGAGTGCCCCAGTCACCTCAGCTGTCCTCTCCCCTCCCCAGACTGTCTGGCTGTGACGATTTTAATAGTTTGGGGTTTTTTTAAAGCAGGATTTATTGAGAAGACAGAAAACAGAAAAGCTCCCACAGTGGGAGGGGACCCAAAGGGGTTGCCTGATTTTAGTAGTTTCAATTCTATGACATATGCTCCTTTTAACCTCAGCTGTCCAAGTATGTTGGGAAAGCATGCATATTTAAATACAAAAGACCAAACTTAATAATGACGCTAAGGCTTGGCGAGACTAAGCAGTCATGTGTCGCTAACCAATGGGGACGTGTTCTGGGAAACGCGTGAGGCAGTTTCGCTGCTGTGCAAACGTCGGAGTGTCCTTCCGCAAACCTAGCCGGTGCGGTCTACTAGACTAGACGGTGCAGCCAGTTGCTCCCAGATACGGACCCGGGTAGCATGTTAACGTGCTGAGTACTGTGGGCAACAGCAACACAACGGTAAGAGCGTGTGCATCTAAGCGCTGATGGGACACCCTAACCAGGGTCCAGTCCGAGAGAGGCGCCCCACGTCAGTCCCCCTTCGTTCTTCAATTCCCCCACCCACTCGTGCTTTTCTCATTCCTTTCTCCCCCCACCCCCAAAAATCATCTGGCTCTAGATTTTCAACACATAGCAAAGGGATACTAAAAATACAGTATCATAACCTTATGGAACCACCACGGTGTATGTGTTCTGTTGTTGACCAAAAGGTCATCATGCGGCCAATGACTACACCTCGTCCGAGTTTACATGGCCAGTAAGCGATCCAGGGTGGATTCCAGGTTCCCATCAAAGCCCGCCCGCTTGCAACGCCACCGTGCTGCCTGCCCGAGGGAATGGAGCAGTAGGGGCACAGAGCGCACAGCTCACAGCCTCTGGACTCCCCTTGGCCAAGCTGGGCTGCAGAAAGCTCGCTACAGACCGGCAATCCTTTTCTCTCTCCTAGAACTGCCTTGACACAACCACGGTTGAATGTTCCTGCTTCCGCTCCAGGTATTGATTTAAATAAACGGCCATGTGTGCATCTCTGCATTTGGTTTTTGTTGTTTTCCCCCCAACGGACACCAGCCATTACCATGTTCAGTGACCTTTAAGTTAATATCCACCGGATTCCAATGAAGCTTGAAGGCTAGGAAAATGTTTATCTCTCACAGGGAAATGTTTCGTATTATTAGAAAGCGAGAACTATGCCACCTAGCATGTTTCCTTTCTTGCTTTGGCTAAAGGCTCAACTTTATGTTCACCTGAAGGAGCCCCTGCTTGGCCAAGTGTCAGCAGATGTGCAGGAGAGCAGGTGGGTGCTAGAGCCCACTGGGTCCACTCTCTGGGTCTCAGGTTCCTGCCTCACACATGAGAGGGGAACAGTACCTACCCTGTGGGATTAGGTGGAGCGTTCAACGCAGCGCTGATGGGACACACCTAACCAGGGTCCAGTCCAAGAGAGGAGCCCAATGTCAGTCCCCCTTCGTTCTTTAATTCCCCCACCCGCTTGTGCTTTTCTTCATTCCTTTCCCCCCCAACCCCCCAAAATCATTTGGCTCTAGATTTTTTAACTCTTATTTCAATGAATCTGTGTTTACACAAAACATCATGCTTTTTTCTTCTGGGCTGCCTCCAATCTTTACAAATATACGTAACTCACACGCACAACAACCATGACCTACAAGTAGCAGGAATAATGCATAAGGGACACAGCATTTGGTGGGGAACAGTCACTTTCCAAAAAGAACCAACAGGCTGGATAACGTCTGCCATCTGTGGTGATCTTTCTGGGAAATAACAGTCCAGCTAATGATACAGAAACATGACTCTGATGACAGGAGAACATGTCTTGACACTCACAGAGGAACCTAACTAGAGCCTCATCAGGAACATAAGGTGAACTGTAATCTCAGTCAGTATAACACGTCTATCGTGAAACAGTTGTGCTGACTGACTTCTGAGGAATGTTGAAAAGTCAGGTGTATTTATTAGTCAGGATCCAATTAGAATTCAGGAACGACACACGCCTTCTGAACAGAAAGGCTTTAACACAAATTGTTAACTGGGCATGAAGTTGGTAACTGGACACCTGAAAGAGAAAAAGGAAAACTACGACATCAGGGAAGCAGCAACTGCAGGAAGCAGCCACCATCCCTAGGACTGAGGGGACGAAGGGAACAGGCTGGACTCACTGCTCCACAGCCAGCCTAGAGGAAGGGCCCTGCGGTGGGGACCTCTGAGGCTCTCCAAGGGATGTGGAGCGAAAAGCCTGGTCTCCCAGCGCTGGAACAACCACAGACTGGATGCACTGCTGCAGCTGGGCGGACAGGAAGCCAAGGGCACGGCCAAGCCCTTTCCCCACCTCCCACCTACTGGTCCTTTCACCGCCCCGTAGCGGCGAAGCCTGCCAGGAAGCCGCTGGCCAAGCAAAGGGTGTGGAGCTCAGGCAATAATTTAACAGACTGCACATGGGGATTTTTGAAAAATGAGTGTCCACAACCTCCCTAGGGAGAGGTATTGATCCTATATGCAGAGAGCTCCCCAGAGCGGGAAACTTCCTGAGACGGATGGAAACAAGCCTACAGAACATGCTGCTGCCAGCCATGCTGCGTGTGCGTGGCTGAATACATGCACCCCAGGGCAAGGGCTTCTCTCAGAGGCACACGCTCAGTATCAGTCGAGAAACTGGCATTCCTAGTGACCAGTATCTCACAACTTAGACACACGTAAAGGCTGACCTTGACTGGCAGCTCCCAGGTGAACTCACACAACTGAGTTTCCAAACCTATAAAACAAAGAGGAAGACCTCAGATCCTTGGGGATCCTCTCTCTCAAAGTTCAGTATGAAACAGCGATGGTTTCTCCCACATGTTTAACTCATGTTTGATCATGTGGGATTTACACACTGGAAAATATATCCGGCCTTTTGAAGAAACGACTCGTGTAAGCCTCAACTATTTCTGCAAGCATGTTCTACACAGTTGCCCAGAAGAAGCGAGCAGACCACAAAACTCCCATCTGCTTCCTGGATACATCTCCGCAGGTTTTCTAGATCCTGAGCAGCTTATCCACCCAC
This sequence comes from Tarsius wallacei, assembly GCA_963574415.1. Lineage (NCBI taxonomy): Eukaryota > Metazoa > Chordata > Mammalia > Primates > Tarsiidae > Tarsius > Tarsius wallacei. Next base: position 21,325 of record CAUYQG010235807.1, on the reverse strand, counting down.
AGAGGAGTCCAGCAAGTCTGGGAACTTCGGGCCCTCAGAAGCACGGGGTCCCCACCCCTGCTTTCCCCTTCGCATGCCAGCATGCGCCGCTGTGTTCCTCCTAAGAGCCAGCCGCCACAGGGCGAGCAGGACACCCGCGCCTTCACACGGCGCGTGCAGAGGCTGTGGGGGGGAGGGGCGCTGCTGTGGGGGGTGCCTCGCAGCACCCACCACCCCGGGCCAGAGTCAAAGACAGGGCTCTGTGCACCCCAACTCCCCCACCCCCAAGATAAGTGATGGGGCAGCTCGGCGACAAATGTCAGCGTCCTTCACTCATAAAAAGGTTCCCGACACTTCCAATCGGTCGGGACGCACTCTACAAAGGGTCCTTTGCAATGACTTTTGCGTGGCAATGACAATCACTATGTCACGGTCACGGATACTCACATGGGGTTCAAACCTCCCCCCCCATCAAAAAAAAAAAAAAAAAAAACACCCGAGAGAATTTAGAAAACCACAACGACAATATCACCTCACATCCCTGAGAATGGCTGTATCAGTAAAAGAGAAAACAGCAAGCGGTGGCGAGGATGCAGAGAAACTGGAACCCTGGTGCACTGCTGGTGGGAGTGTAAAATGATGCCCTGCTGTGGAAAGCAGTATGGAGGTTACTCAAAGTATTGAAAGCAGAATGACCATACGATTCAGCAATTCCGCTGGGTATACACCCTCCCCCAATTGAAACCAGAGTCAGAGATCGACACACTCACATTCACGGCAGCGTTGTTCACAGCAGCAAAAAGTGGAAGCAACTCAGGTGTCCAACAACAGATGAAGGAATAAACACAAGGGGGTCTACCCACACCAGGAAACACTGCTCAGCTCTAAAAAGGAAGGAACTCCTGTCATGTGCTACAAGGTTAAACCTTGAGGACATCATGCTAAGTGAAGTAAGCCAGTCCAAAAGAATAAATACTGTGTGATTCCACTAACATGAGGGCCAGAGGAGTTAAATTCACAGAGACAGAAAGTCGAGTGGTGGCCGCCAGGAGCTGGTGGAGGGGATGGAGAGTCACTGTTTCGGGGTACAGAGTATGTTTTGCAAGATGAAAAGAGCGCTGAAGATGCGAGGTGGTGACGGCGGCATGACAATGTGAATGTACTTGGTGTCACTGAACTGTACACCTAAGAATGACTAAAGTAGTGAATTTTGTGATACATATTTTACCATAATAAAAAAATGCAAAGCAAAGGGATGAAGTGTTGATACATGCTGCAACGCGAATGAACCTCAAAACTTTATGTCAAGTGTCTGAAAGAAGCCAAACACAAAGGACACACACCGTAGGCATCCACTTACATAAAATATCTACAACAGATAAATCCATAGAGACAGAACATAGACTGGTGGTTGCCAGGGGCTGGAGAGAAGGAGAAATGGGAGTGACCGCTTAATGGACATAAGGTTTATAATGAAAATGTTTTTAAAACTACACAGATGTGATAGCTGCACAACTGTACTAAATGCCACTGAACTGTATGCATTAAGACGGATAGCTTTTGTTATATGAATTTTACTTCAATAAAAATAAATAACTCTTTTTTAAAAAAGGAAGGAAATCCTGTCACACACTACAAAAAGGACCCATCTTGAAGACATCATGCTAGCGAAAACAAGCCAATCACAAAAGGACAACTGCTGTATGATTCTGCTCGTATGAGGTCCCCAGAGAAGCTGACTTCATTGAGACAGAAAGCAGAAAGGGGGCTGCCAGGGGCTGGGGTGGGAGGGAATGGGGACTCAGTGTTTAATGGGTACAGGGTTTCAGATCTGCAAGACGAAAAAATTTGCAAGACTCTCTGAGACAGTTTCACCACAATGGGAATATACTAAACACTACGAAAGTGCACACCTAAAAATGGGTATGACAGTAAACTTTATGCTATGTGGTTTTTTTTTTTAACCACACACACACACACAAATACCTATTAAATAAAGCTTAAACACATCTGGGGGGAAAAATGCAAATAATATGGAAAAACAGAATCCAGGATTGCTCAACAACTGAATACCCCAGTCCACTCCCACACTCAGTTCAGAGCCTGTAAAAAAAAAAAAAAAAAAAAAGTACTTTCTTGAGTTCTAAACTGTCACTTAGTATCTACCGCTTATCATTTTTATTATTCTCAAAGCTTCCAAAATAACTACTCATGGCTAAAAGCATCATTCAGTAACCCAATGGGTATTTCATTCTATGCCCACCAGTATTTAACTCCGAATAATAAGCAAACCCCCAAGTATTCCAAAAGAGAAGACCAAACTCAAGCTCAAAGCCCTCAAAATAGACCAAACACATATTTGAAGACTCCACGATCTTGAGGAGTCACTGCAAAAAGATAGAAACTTGACAGCACCTTCCTACCAACTGCTCCCAAACCTGACCACAAGAGAACCCTTCACACGCAAACTTTTTCTACAGCACTCCTGTCTGGGCTGGGTCCCAGGCCCCTGTAGCTCAAAAATCTCCCCAGGGATTCCTAACGGGCACCTGGATTGAGAACCCCTGGACTGCTGTGTGGGCCGGGAAGAAAGATGAAAGCAGCAAGGAGAACCAACTTAAGATGGGGGTGGGTGACAGCAGGAAGGGTCTGAGGCTCCTGCGGTCCTTGAAATTTAATTTTAATGTAGCAATTCGGGTACGATCAACAGACAAACCCCTCCACCCCGCACATACTTCGTTTGTGAAATTAGGCAATCAGGATGGTCGTCAGACGAGGCAGCTCTTAGAACATGGAAACCAAGCATGCCCCAACAGGCTCAGCCCTTCCCTACAGGCACAGCATGCCCTGGTCTTCCCAGCGGTGTCTGCCACAGGAAGGAAAGGGCAGAAGCCAGCTCCCAGCCAAGAACTTCCTCTCCAGCTCTGCAGGCACCTTCCCAAGGAAAGACATCCCTCCCCAGACAGGGGACATCTTTCCAGGTGAAGCACATCATTCCCTGGGATGGGAGAAGCCCCCCCCCCCCCACCCACACACACATACACACACAACTGAGCACTTTGTCTCTGCATGCCTCTGTGCAGGGTAAGTGCTCACCGGTGATATCTCACTGAGTTCTTGTGACAGTTCTCCACAGCAAGTCTTGCGCCAAGCTCCACGCATAGAGGAGGAAACAGAGACCAGGAAGGTGCCTGTCCATGGGAGCACAGCTAAGGAGCAGGGCTGAGACCTGAGCACACACTGACTCCAAGCTCAGCACGGCCCACACCACCTTCTACAGCGCCCTTAGGGGTCCCCACCGCACAAACCGCCCAGCAGACACACACATTAACAACAAGGTATGAATCCCTCCGAGATCTAACCCAGGAGACACCCCGGCAATGGAATCCTCACTTCTGCAACAGTTACACCCGAGGAGGAGGAACAAAGAGTGAAAGGGAAATAAATTCCCCCCACACACAGAAAACGGCTCGCGCTACAACTGTTTTCCTCCTAGGCCAATAAGAACACACCCCTCCAGAAAAGTGTAAGATGGAGAAAGCATGGTGAGTCTTGCTTGGACAATCCCCAGAGACTGGCCTCTTACGTTGTTCCCCCATTCCCTGGACTCAGGGTCCCCACTCCCCTCAGTCCCTCCTGCCCCACCGCACGGCTGAAGGGCTTGTAGAATGGCCAGTAGGCACTCAGCCAGTCCTTCGAGGCTGCACCAACACCTCTCAACCCAGCCCAGCCCAGCCACATGCTGTGTCCCTGACCAATACTGCCCCTGAGATCCCTGCTGAGATGACTCCAGATGCCAACCCTCTAGCAGCTTGCACCACACGGCACCTTCAGATTGGCCAAATAATTGAGGACAAAATTTTCCCAGGTCCTCCTCTAGCACCCTAAGATGACCCAGATTAACTGGGTTAAAATCCTGGTACTTGTTCTCACATTCCATGAAGATAGACAGAAATCTCAGCACACTTCTGGTGGAACCTGGGTTTCCAGGTCCCTGTGTCCCTGGCCCCTTATCTTGGCAGGACATATGGCTTGTGCTACTGCCATCAGCAGGCCACGTCCACTCACTTTAGGGACATTGACAGAGCTATGGCAATCTGTGTGCCTACCCTTGTGGGTGCCACGCCGTGCCCCCAAAGTGTCTCCAACATTTCGCCAACAAATTCATCTCCATCCCATCTGCCAATGCCCTCCACCCCCAACGTCTACACCAGAAGTCGGTGCATAACAACACAGTTTTACAAGTGGTCGGCTAAGGCACAGGGCATTAAAGTAGCCAGCCAGAAGAAGCACCAAAGGATCTGGAGGGTAATAAATAAAAGACTCTCAGGTGCCTCATTCTGCAGCTACCCTAGACAGGTAGACTGCCCCAGGTCTCTTCAGCCCAGATGGTGGTTTGCACGTGACCATCTAGAGGCACAGCCATTTTGCCATGATGAACGGGTGCAAGGAAGGCTGCTGATGAAAAACTGTTCTAAAGTGAGCCTGAAGGGATAAGACTGCTTTAAAGCAACTCACAATTCCATTCCTCCTCATTGCTCTCCTACACCTCAGCATCCCTGCACAATCCCCACTCCTTTAAGGCACGCGGATTTAATAGCTTCGCTTATATGTGCAGCTGGGGCCGGCTCGGCTGCAACAGTAGTACAGCATTTCCAGACGAAAAGGCAGATGGCCCCGTCTCTCCTAATTCTATGTCCACACGGCACGGGGAGGGAGCCAGATTTGCACCCAGTGATGAGGCTGACGCCTGCCTTGACCGGCATCAAGGATGTCACCAGAGACTCACATGCCGATCCCAGCATGAGAGGGCAAAATGACTTGGCCACCCATGGCTAGGCTGCCCAGCAAAACAGCGCCAGCAGGCGCTGGGATGCCCTGAAACAATGTAGCGAGTCCCTACACAGTCATGAGCCAGCTAGCCTCAGCCTCACGCCCCATATCCAGCAACGCCAGGCTGCAGAGGCCCACACTGGAAGTAGGAGGATAGACCAAGTGAGATCCTAAATGCTCTCCAAGTTCTGACCTCCGCGCGTCCTAACTCACCTGCCTGCCTTCTTCTCCCACCTCCCAAGCATGCCAAGTGCCAAGTTCACCGGCACTTTGCGCAGAATCGTCTCCATGCCCAGACAGTCTTCCACCACATCTTCACGGCCAGACCCTTGCGGACATCAGGTCTCCTCTCGGGGCCCCACCTCAGCCCTTCCTAAGTCTGAGCTGCCCCTCACGGAGTCCCCCTCAGCACTATCTGGTATCAGCTTGGTTGCCCACCGCCCACCCACCCCGCCCACCTCATACCTTTTCCAGAATGTACAGCACTGGGTCCACGTTTCTCTCACTCCCCATTGCCTCCTCTCTGTGGGACACAGGTGCTCCCATAAAAGACTGCACAGAGGCTCGGGGCAGGTCAGGAAAGTCCTGGTGCCCAGAGTGGCACACAGCTCCCAGAAGCGCACATTCCCACCTCAAGGGCATGGACCCCCACACCTGGGTGCTGGGGGAGAAGAGCCCAGGCTCCTCTGCTGCTCCGGCTCCTCTTGTCTGCAGCAGGCACCACTTCCCCCTGCCCCCGTGCAGATCAGAGGACTCACAGCACGGCCTCTCAGCCCCACCCGGGGCCAGGGACAGGAGAGCCCGCAGGGGTCCCCACCCAGCCGACCCAGACACACTCAGTAAGATGCAGAGCCCCCACTGTGACTCCCCCAAAGAGACTGAATGCCGAGTGCTGACGACCTTCTGCAGTCACGGTGCCGTTTAACAGCAAAGACGACTTTCTGAAGGAAAGACCATCGCCTTAAAGTGGAGATTCTGTATCTTAAAACACTTTGCGTAGCACTGCCAGCATCAGGGAGTCACAGGTGAACCTTCCGCGTTGTCTCAGTCTGTCTCCCCCGCTCTACCAGCCTGGCCGCGTGTTCCATCACCCAGGCCCCTGCACCATCACCCCAGCCCTCCGCTCCATCACCTTGCTCTGTCATTCTGAACTCCCTATTCTCTCTGCAGGCCCCCCGCTCCGCTCCATCACCCCAGCTGCCCTGCTGCATCGTCCCAGATTCCCTAGTCTCTCTGCAAGACCCCCGCACCACCATGCCGGCTGCCTAACGAACACTTCAGCGTGTGTGTTCCACGCATACGACTTCCTATCAGCTGGATCCACGGCTAGGGTTCCAGCCTTTGTCCACCATTTACACGTGTACAGAGCTCTGGGGCTCGGCCTCCCTCTTCTGACAACGACGACACTCCCTTCCAGAAATACATAAATAACAGAAGATACCGACAGCACCTGCGAACAAACCGGCCTCTCTTCCGGCTCTGCACTGGGGGAGGGACAAGGAGAGCCCACTGTGGGAGGGAGGGAGCACTGAGGCGGTAGCTCTCAGAGGGAGGCCTGCCCAGAGGCCTTGGTGACCAGGCTGCAAGCCTGTGGAACCTGAATGGCAGGGCCGGACTTGAAGTCACCATTCCATCCGTTCACGCAGCACAGCCGTTAATCCATTAGGCCTGCTTTGTTCCACAGTGCCCCTGGGAACTTACACTGCACTTTGACCAATTAGAGTACCTTAAAAATGTAACTCAGATGTGACACTTGCCTCCCTCAGCGCCATGGCTTCACCTTACACAAGGAAATGGAGACCTTCCCAGATCCAAGGGAGGGAGACAGAACACAGAGGAAGGAAAAGCCTTCTTCACCGGGACCTCTGCACCTGGTTTACACCCGTAGCCCAACAACTCATACCCAAGGTCACCACTGACCCGGGTGTCTGCTCCAAGCAAGCTCCTTCCTGAGTCAGAGAAGCCTGACCAGAACCAGCCCCAGAAGCATCGGCCAGAAAGAAGAGCGTGTGTGGGGACACCTCAAAGAAAGCCCTCACTCAGTTCCCCAGCTCACTCATTTCCTGCAGACAAGGAAACACAGGCCAGTGGCCCGTGGCCACACAGCAGTCAAGGTGGGATCTGAACCCAGGTCGCATGTGAGTCCAGGCTCTTGATCATGTGTCATCCTTCCTCAGAGCAATTATAACCAAAGGTCCGGGTTTCCACACAAATGATTCCTTCTAAAATCGTCACACGGTATAGCTATGAATGTCCACCCCAGTGGTGAGGCGTCTTAATTAGCACCATCAGTGAAACCACATGAGCCCTTGGCTAATTGACAGAACTAGTCCTGGGCCTTGCAGGGGGGCTTTACTGTATTGCTACAATTATTCATTTGTCTTCTACTTGTCACTCACCTACAGTTTCAAGAGCAAGCTAAAAACTTAACTAATGAAACTAAAAGAATGTTTACTAATTAAAATCTTGTGGAAAAGTTTTCAAAGGACACGCTAGATTCAGATAATAGCCCAAATGTCAAAAAATCTATTGCCAATTAGAGTTTTAAAAAATAATGATACATTGCCGGGCGCAGTGGCTCACGCCTATAATCCCAGCACTTTGGGAAGCCGAGTTGAGAGGACTGCCTGAGCCCACGGGTTCGAGACCAGCCTGGGCAACTCGGTGAGACCTCATCTCTACAATACATCAAAAATTTAGCCGGGTGCGGTGGCATGAGTCTGTAGTTCCAGCTACTTGGAAGGCTGAGGCGGAAGGATCACCTGAGCCCAGCAGGTTGAGGCTGCGGTGGCCAGGAGTATGCCACTTGCACTCTAGCCTGGGCAACAAAGTGTGACTCCAAGTCAAAAAAAAAAATCAAGGTCTTTAAAAAATAAAATAATTATTATTATACAGACACACAGTTAAAAACCACATCCCAGGACAAGTCAAAGAGAATCAGGGATGAAACTGGAAAATAACCTCCTGGCCACCAACATACCAGAAGGGGAAAGGGCTCCGGTCCCAAGCTTCTTGCAGACCCAGGGTCCACTTGGCCCTCAAATCAGGCAGCTGGGGAACCCTGGCCAGCTCCCTCCACTCTCTGGGGCCAGCTTCCCTGTCTGAAGGAGGAGCAAAGGGCTGCAGGAGTCCCTTCTTCCTTACGTTCCTTCTAAGACCGTCCACCTGACTGAGAACCGAGGCACGGTCCGTGGGCCTGGAGGTACTTTCCAGTAAAGTGGGCCCTGGGTAGGGCACAGGCGCCGGGTGCTCATGAATGCCTGCAACTTTAAGAGGACAGGAGTGGTGTCAGAGCTACAGTCTCACCTAGGTACAGCTTCCTGAGAGCCATCCGCATGTGCCACTTTCCACGTGACAGTTACATTAACAACAGCCATTAACGCCTCTAAGCACTTACTATGTGTGTACAGGTATCATCCCTAGCATTTTACATACTCTGATTTATTCTTCACTGAACAATCTGACGAGGTAGGTGATGAGGAACACCGGGCACAGAAAGGTTAAGCGACTTGCCTGAAGTCACAGAGCTAACTGGAGAAGCCAGAATTCACACCGAGGCAGTCTCCAGTGCCCAGGCCTGAGTTCTGTCTGCCGCAACACAACATCCCTAGAAGGACACCCCAGAGTCAGCTATCCGTGAAGCCCTCCATGAGCCCTCCTGGGCTCCTGCTGTCAATCGCAAGGCTAGGGCCAGAAGCAGGCAAAACCATCTGCAATGCCCCTAGGGAGGATCTACGGGGCTGCCCTGGCAACCTCCTGACACTTAGACATTCCACTTCTGTGGTCAAGTGGTCACTGCACCCGCTGCTTGAAAACCACACCGCCTCATGCAGGGGGCCTGATGTCAGAACCTACTCCCTGGGTTACGGGGACTTGATTTCTGCAGGCAGCTCAGACCCTGAACACACACCAGCCCACCACAAAGCCTCCTCCGCTCCGCAGTAACCTAAAGCAAAAGCTTACAGTGCTGATGTGAGCTTTGCTTCCAAACAACTACAATGCATTCAGTAATGATGCCTGGTGCTTTTCAACACTGGGGCCAGTACAGGGAAAACGACTCCTCATGCTCTCCATGGCCAGCCAGGGAGAACGGTGCTTTAAAATAAAACCCACGTCTCAGGTACAAACTGCTGCAATTATGACATATACCAAGTCAGGCAGATTTATTCCTATGGATGAGGGAAATTTCACCTGTTCTTTCTAAAACAAGAACACCCAACGCACATCTTCCCCATTATTTCCTGATGCAAGCTGGCTTGTGACCTCCTAAGCCATCAAAGTACAGACACAGACCAGCCTCTGCACAAGGCCATTCCACAGAAGCCCCCACCTGCCGCCAGGCGCCCAGGTGTGAGGCCTGGACGGCACAACTATGCCCCTCTCGTGGTGCCCGGTCTTGGGCCTAGAGCCCGGACCACCCAGGAATCCAGACTAGACTCCCCTCCCGGCTTCCTGCCCCTTGCTTATCCGAATCAGCAGCTTTGATAAATGTTTGGTAGATGAACACTAGCCCCGTAATCAGCACCTTCCAGGCCTGGAACTGCAGCTCTGCGTCAGCAAGAGGGAAACCTGCCATTTGTAACCTGATGGAGTTTCAAGGACTGCAGCCCTAAGACCAGGATAGCCAGGGCTGACTTTCTCCAAAGCCGTATTTCAGGCAGTTGGAGGAACATTAAAATCCCAGCCCCAGCTTTGCTACTGCATGACCTGCAAGGCAAGGCAGTGAGTGACCTTGGGGTCCACCAGAAACTGCATGTGTGAATGCGGGAAGAAAACCTGCTCCTTACGTTCTCCCAGGCCTACTGGAAAGCAAGATAAACGAGCACGGGCTCTAAAGCGTTTCAGACATCTCAGCAGCGAGGCTGACACCCATTTGAAGTACTCGAAATTACACCATACAGAAAATATGCAGTGCCATAATTTGCCAAAATCTCTCACTTACAAATGCCACGTAAAATGTGAGGTTTCAGCAATAATATCCCGTTGGAGGAACAAAAGGAATATTATGGATTTACAAAAGGTCTCCCACTCAGCTTCCTAAATCATCTACACGGATCACTTACACTAGCAAGCAAAACTACCTAGGATGAGTGAAGAATCTGGCAGAAAGACTAGACATACAAATGTGCCTGGCAGACGAGAAGGGTGTTGTCAAGATAAGGAAACATTCACAGTGACCTCCAGTGGGTTACAGCAAGGGTCCACAACCTCCAGGCTATGAACTGGTACCAGTCTGTGGCCTGTTAGGAATCGGGCCACAGAGCAGGAGGTGAGCGGCGGGCCAAGTGGGTAAGAGTGAAGTTTCATCTGTATGTACAGCCACTCCCCATCGCCCACATCACCGCCTGAGCACCAACCCTGTCAGATCAGCGGTGGTATTAGATTCTTATATATTACAATAATAATAGAAATGCAGTGCACAATAAATGCTATGCACTTGAATCATCCCAAAACCACCCCCCTGCAACCACCACCACCCCGACCCCCTGACCCCGTCCATGGAAAAATGTCTTCTGTAAAACCGGCCCCTGATGCCAAAAGGTTGGGGACCGCTGAGTTACAGGATCTCTGGGCCACTGAGTAGTCCACTTAGATGGAAGTGACCTCACAGCTCCCCTGAACCCCACCACCAAACAGTCAGGATTAACAATTTACATAGAATTCGGATAATCCTTACAGAAAAAACAGCAACCAAATTAAGACTGTTTCCCTGGTGATAAGTCAGGACCACGAGGGACCTCCAGAGCATCCTATGAAAAGAATCACTGTGGAATATTCCTGAACTACAGCAGAGGCAGGAGGCTGGTGTGCCTCTGGACTGACCCAATCGCAAACCCTTAAAATTGCTTTAAGTAAAAATACTAGTTTTCAGCTGGCTCATTAATTTAAACTGCTTACATTTTTAAATAAAATTTTCCAAAATACACAGAAGTGAGAGAATAAAAGACTCCATGAGCCCCTCAATCAACTTCAATAACACACCTCATACCCCCAAGACATGACATCACTGTATCCATAAATACTTTAGTTTGTATCAGTAAAAGAAAAGAAATGTTTTAAAAAAACATAACCCCAACGCCATTATCACCACTAGTAACATAGTAAATACCTTTGTTTCATCTACTATCCAACTGCCTGCAATATGGCTCTTACCCTTAACTTTTAAAGAAAGTCCTTCTAAAAACAAATGTTGATTTGTTCGATGACTGTAAGCTCTTCGAAGCAAGACAGAGTTCCTTCCTTTGCAGAACCCAGCACTCAACACGGTAACCTGTAGACAGAAAATGCTAAAAAAATGCTTCTGAATGCGTTCACATTCATCAGCTGCTCTTCTCTTGAAAATAAAAGCCACAAGTGTTTCTACTTACGTGGACTCCAGGAACTGGGAACGGACCAATGCAGGTGTGCACATCCAAATGGGGCTACAGTTTCCTGTATCAGAGACAGAAGGCTTGGAGCTGTGTTCTCATAACGGTGAGTTGCAGTCGGCCCTCAGTGGCCTGGGCGACTGGTGCCAGGACCCCCTCAAGGATACCCAAACCCACAGATGCTCAAATCCCTCACAGAAAATGGTGTAATGTCTGCACACAACTTACACACATCCTCCTGCACACTTTAAATCATCTCCAGCTTACTTACAATACCTAATACAATGTAAATGCTAAATGAATAGTTGTTTTGTCATATAAATAGTTGTTACACTAGGTTGGTTTTTTAAACTTGTATTATTTTCAGAATTCAATATATTCCATAAATGTGTATTTTTTAATTGTTGCAATTTTTTTTATTGATTTCTTTTCCCAAATATTTTGAACTGGTGGCTGGTGAATCCACAGACACAGAACCCACGGACACAAAGGGCAGGCTGTAAGCTCACACAAGAGAAAAGGAAAGGCCGTACTCGGTCGATTCTGAGATGCCCTTTTCTCCCACTCTGCCCCAGTTTAACACATGAGAAAAGATTTGATTGTGGACCATGTCTCACCATCAAAGATGCGAAAAAATGCTGTGGGCTGGGCAGGCCCACGATGATTAGCAGCAGCCCGTGCTCAATCACCAAAATCTGCAGACCAAAATCGATGTCCTATTCCTGGAATAGCAGCAACAACAGTGAGGCACTCTTAATCCCCAGAAACCAAATCATGGTGGCATATGAAAGGATGGTGAATTGGGGAGTTAGGCAAAATTCCCAAAGAGTCAAAGCTGGCTAACTCTACAGAGTTGCCAAGCTAATATCTTAAGAGTCCAGAACCAACGGTCCTGAGTGTTTTTAGAGGTTTTTTTAATATTTTTGGAAATGCTACATCACCAACCCTCCTGGTGGCACAGATGACTCTGTTTGGAAACAAAAACAAAAACAAAAACAGGCACTAACATCTCCAAGTCAAAAAGTGACTCAGAATGGTTGGACCCTGAAAAAGTTTTAAGAAAACCTTACCCAATACATTTCACTTACATTTTCCTTTGTATCTATGGCCAAGAGCGATATATGGAAAAATCAATGTCAAAGTCTGAAAGAGCTCATTCAATAAGTGGAAAATAAGAACATTAACTGATAAGAAACCATTGTGTCACAGTTCAATGGACAGTGTTTTTTCTTTCCTAGTGGTCCATAAAATAATGGTATGTTTGACAAATAATGGCCCCTACGAGTGGATGAAAAACGTATATTCCAGACACAGGGCCAATCAGTGATGATCAAAACCGAGACAGGGAGACAGACAACTAGGGGAGCTCCTGAGCATAGGGGATGGGGCTGGGCTAGGGTGGAAGGGGGAGGGGGGAAGAGAGGAGGAGGCAGGACAGGCCTTCTGAAGGTCACAAGCAAAGGCTCGAGATCAGGTGAAGAGAAAGCCCTTGAGGCAGGAAGAACAAGAGCGATGAGACCTCCAGGCATCCCACTAGGCCAACCCTCTCACCAGGCAGGACAACCCTATACATCCCCCAACTGGAGAGCCATCTAGACTTGCCCAATCCTGATCACAGACTGCTTAATTTATGGGCCTCTCCAGAACGCAGGCCTTTAATTTGCAGCAGCTCTTCAAGCTTTCATCTGGCGACTCAGCTAGGCAAGGAAGACCCTTCATTTGAACAGCGCCATCTTCCTAGGGCAACACCCTGCCAGGAAGAAAAGCATTCACTCCCTAGACGAGCCTCGAAGCAGAAGCGAAGAAATCTCAATGGCCATTTGTGAGAGCGAAGGCCTCTAAAATTACCTGTTCTTTGCTGCCATGTAAATGTTCCAGTTGTTTTTTTCCAGAAGTACACTGGAGGCATAGTGCCTGACCCCATAAAACATCTAGTCACCCCACATAAATACCTATGGCCTCTGCAATAAGCACCTGCGTGCTCTCGCTTGGAGACCCACCAGGACAAGGGACAACCTCCCACAGTTCCACCTCCCTAAGGGGCTATGGGCAATGAATTCACACCTTCTTTTATCTTCCACAAATACTACGGATCACATAGCCTCAGCAGTACCCATACTGCCGAGAACAATCTTCCTCTCCAAAGCCCAGGTACAAGGAAGGTGTCTGACATCTGGTTTCCTGCAGACGTGAACCAACACTCCCCCACCTCCCAGCAACCCGAAAGATCACACAGAAGTGGAAGTCCTGTGCCAGCACAGGTGCTCAGGGACCCACAAGGATTCCTCATCAAATGGGAGTACGTGCGGAAAGCACGCCACAAATGTGCGATGTCCTCTAATGCCGTGCCGAACAAGGACTGCTCACCCAATCCAACCTGGAGCTTCAGGGAAATCAGCTCCGGAACTAAGGAATGAGGCTGTTCCATGAGCATAGTCTATGAAGCTGATGGCAGCTGCAGGTCCATGGAGGGAGAGAGGGAGGGAGGGAGGGAAGGAGGGAGGAAGGCAGAGAAGGCGTGAGGGTTCACAGAACATTTTCGCCAATATGCACACACACCTCCCCCAGGAGACTGTATGGAGCAAGAACAGACAACCCAAGATATCCAACTGGCTCATTTATTTAGCAAAAGAAACCAACGAGTAGAGAAGACACCAAAAAAGAGCTGGACACTGCTGAAACCAGGGGCTACCTCTGAGGCCAGGGAGCCGGCCACGAGGCTCACTTCCTCCAAGAGTCGATGCGATCACCAATGTAATACTGAACACTACCTCTCCACTCGGTTTCCTAGTCTGCATAAACTACTCTATTTTCTTCCACAGCACTGAGCACCTTTGTACACATGATGTAAATACTTCATGATGTTTACTGCCTAGCTCCCCAACCCTGGCTAGAATGAAAACTCCACAGCACAGGGATTCTATGCCTGTTACATCCACTGGGGCACTCCCAAACACCCAAGCAGTGCCAAGCACATAGCAGGTGCTCAAGAAATAGTCATGGAAAGAATGAGTGGAAAGAGCCACAGCCTGTCTACTTCTGCCGGAGGGCTGCCATCTTCAGGAAAGGCAGAGGCCTGGAGGGTACGAACATGAATTTCATAGCACGAAAGGGAAAAAGGAAGAAAAGAGTTAAATAAACCAACTCCACTATCAAAGCATCACTGTCTGCATCTGCTCCAAGACACCATCCAGGACATTCCGAAAGGAGGCCGCAGGATGAGGGCACTGCCAGAGCAAGGCAGGACAAGGACACTTGGGGGGCAGTGGTTGCTCTAATGTAGGACTGCTCGATCCTAGCACCGTTGACATTTTGGGCTGGGTCATTCTTTGTCATGCAAGGCAAGGGGGAAGTCCAGGAACACAGCCACATCACAGCTCACACCGCCAGCTGGCAGAAGCCCTCAGCCCAAGATGTGGACAAACGCCACCACCTCCAGGGACCTGAGGAAACTCCTCCCACAGACAACCTGGGTCTGCCACCAGCTAGCTCTGCGACCTTGAGAAAGTCACTTAACTTTTCTGTATGCCAGTTTCTTAATCAGCAAAACAGGAGACGTAAAAGCAGTCCTTTTCTTTCTGTGCACAGTGGGTGCTACGAAAGTGTTCATTAAATTTGAAAAATTGAAACTCACATCAGTCCTCCCCACAGGGGTCTGTCCACCCCAGGCCCCACAGAGAGGCAGTCGAGTTCCAAGAAGGGCTAACCATAAAAGCAAAGAAAGAAGAAAGCAGTCAGCAGTGACTAGGGCAGTCGCTCCTCACCCAGGGCGATTCTGCCCACCATCTCACCCAGGATACTGGCAATGTCTGCAGACATTCTTGGTCCCAGCAACTTGGTGGGTGGGGTTGGGGGAACCCCTGGCATCTAGTGGGCAGCAGCTAAGGAAGACACTACACACCCCGCAATGCAGAAGGCAGCCTCACACAACAAAGAGCGACCCAGTCCGAAATGTCAACGGTGCTAGGGGCAAGAGGCCCTGCACTAGAGCAACCACTGCCTCCCCACGTATCCTTGCCCCCGCCCAAATGCATGTCCTGATTTGGGATCCAGAAGTCAGTGTCTCTGTCCCCAGTCCTCCTGGCCAATCCTCCCGAAGAGTTAGGGGCAGGAAACTGCTGGCCCTGGGCAGTTCAGCAGGGCGGGCAGTCCGGCATGGGCAGGCTGAGCCAGGAGCGAGGGGCCCACTTCCCAGCCCCCCGGCAGCCACCTCTCACTGCTTCTTTGCGACAGCAGTCTCCGTGAGACACAGGGGCTCACATAACTCCCAAAGCCTGGGGAGGCTTTTTGAGGGTAAGCCCATGAGTGAGACTCTATGTGACAGCTTTTGGCCTTTTCCAAATCCAGCCCTGATGAATCACTGTCATCTCTATCCCGGCACGCTAAGAAACCCAGTCTGTACAAAACACCCCCCTGCTTCTGGGTCCTGTACACTGGACATGACTAAGTGCAAAAACACCAAGCATTTCACTGTGCTGCAGAGGGCAAGAGCTAGTGCCATCTGCCTCGGGCAGGGACCCCCAGAAAAGGTGGGGGGCCCAATGGGAAGACAGATTTGTGCCTTCAGACCGGTTTTCTATTTCCTAGAAGTAGGCACACAGTCTGCAAGGGAGAAAGGTGGGAGAAGCTTTCCTGACTAGACAGGTACACCAGAAAGAGCACTCCTGGCACCTCTACACCCGGGATTAATCTTTATGATCAAGCCTATGGCCACACTGTTAAGAGAACAAAATCAAGTTCCACTCTGAGGAGAGGAGTGATCACTGGTGAGCACACACCAGCGCATTCAGCAGAATTCTCCAGGGAGGAGAGTTCCGCCCCAGGTCCAGCCTACCTGGGACTTACTAAGGAGGGTCTGCGTGTGCAAACGCCAAGACAGCCCTCCTCCTGAAGAACCCTCGCCAATAAGGCAGGCTGGAGGCAAGGACCCAGGACTAAAATGGGGGAACAGGGTTCCCAACAGCAACACAGAATCAAATGAACACTTATTCAAGGGAAAGAGGATTTTGCGGGTCATGGAAGGGACCAGGCCTCCTTCGATCCGAGTGGCACATCGGCAGGGTGACCATCAGTACGTGTAACTAGTACTATGGCGTGAGCACAGAGGCAAGTCAACCTTTAGAGCTGAACGTGAGAAATGGATCCCAAGGAAACCCCAGGGCACCTAGCGCTAGAGGGCACTTGGACAGACTCAAGAGTGTGGCGTATCTGACCCCTCACTAAGGACCCCCACCTGGCCGTGTGGCCCAGCACCCTCCATGCAGCGCTCCCAGACAGGGTCACAAGGACAAGAGCAAGAAAACCGAAAGGGTCGTGGACTTGGCCAGGTCTGCCTGCTTCCTCATCACGCAGACTCCGGTGGGCCCGCCAGGAGACCTCACAGGTTTTTCCCAGAAATACCTTGCCTGCCTCCTGGAACCTCGGCCAGAACGTCAGAGTCAGCTCCTGCCGGGGCCTGGGTCTGCCCCAAGAGCCTCACTCCCCATCCCTCCTCCCACTACACCGACGGCCTCTGGATTTGCTGGACGTTAGGCAGGACAGCAGCCTCTGCATCTTCCCAGACCGACGTCCCCTCCCCAAAGACCTGAGAAACGTGAGCAGTAGCAACAAGAAATCACACACCTGTCGTTCCCACCCCCCCATCATTCTTCCGGCCACCTCTCAAATCCCTCCTGCTCTGCTCGAAATAGGAGGCCACCCCTCACCAGGAGCCAGCAGGCCTGAACCTTCCACAAAGCCTTCACCAGTTTCCTGCTTGTTCCCCTCACCCCACCCAAGGCCCAACAAGGCCTGGGCAGGCTGACCCCACTCGGCGCTGGAAAAGCAGCTTCTTTTTCACCTCTGCTGGGGGGTCTAAGGAAGAGTTCGTGACATTTGCTCAGCTTAGCAGTCACAATCTGTTTCCATTATGTTCCAGCACCCGGAGACAGTCGCAGCATAACTCCAGAATAGGAAAACTTCCTTTCCGAGTTGGAGTCCCACTCTGTTGCCCAGGCTGGAGTGCAGTGGCACAACCAGGGCTCACCGCAGCCTCAACCTCCTGGGCTCGCGCATTCCTTCTGCCTCAGCCTCCCAAATAGCGGGACCTACAGACACACACCACCATGCCTGGCTTTTTTTTTTTTTTAAGAGACGAGGTCTCACTCTATTACCCTGGCTTGTCTCGAAATCCTGTCCTCAAGCAATCCTTCTGCCTCAGTTTCTGGGATTAGAGGTGTAAGCCACGATGCCACAATGCTCTGCCTTTTTGCGTGTGTGTCTGGATCTCACTCTGTCGCCCAGGCTAGAGTACAGAGACATAATCATGGCTCATTACAGCCTCGACCTCCTGGGCTCAGGTGATCCTCCAGCCTCAGCTTCCCAAGTAGCAGGGACTACAAGTGCACACCATCATACAACACTAATCATTTTATTTTTTGTAGAGACAAGGTCTCATTATGTTGCCTATGCTGGCCTCGAACTTCTGGACTCAAGCGATCTTCTCGCCTCAGCCTCCCAAAGTGCTGCGTTACAGGCATGAGCCACTATGCCTAGCCAGAAAACTTTATTTTCTATAAAGAGAAAAGGCTATGCTGCAGTGCCATTCTCTGGCTATATAGAGTCTTTCCCCTGCTACTGTTCTCTCTACCTCAGTTTCAAACTCTCATCTCAAATGGACAGTCTTTAGATGCCCAACTGATGACAGGTGGCAAGGAAAGGTATAGGTCCCCCCTGCTTATCCACCCAGACATGCCCGCAGATCGGCTGAAGCCCATGAAACTGAATGGCAGCCTCACCCATTTCCAGCGATGACAGCCACCTCCCCCGCGACAAGAGGGGAGGGCTGCAGAGGGAGCCGGGGAAGTCCACAGCCGTCTCCCCACCACAGAAACCCCACCCAGGGACACACCACCCGGCAGCACTCCAGCTGCTTACCCACCAGGCAGGCTGCGCCCGCTGCCCACTTCCTTGCTGGCTGTCTCCTAATGGGAGCCGCGCTCTGACACCACACCTGGGCACAAGGGAGCCATCATGATGTCTGGGTGACTTTCCAAAAAGTCGGTCCTTAATGGCACTCCAGGTTCACAGCTCAAGCCCAAAACAAACCAATGAGATCAATCTCAGAAGCATGGATGAGGTCAAAAGACACACCACTTTTCAGAAATCAGTAAGACACTTCAAGATTTCCGGTTTACTATATTTCCAAGGGCATATTTAGGCTTTTCTGTTTTCAATTCTCATTTCTATTTTTTTTCTTTAAATACCCATTATTCAGCACCTACTAATAGTATTTAATTTTCCCCCACAAGGCCATAAGGTAAGAATGATTATCCCTACCGTAAAGACGAGGAAGCTGAGGGGCAGAGAGGTTCAGTAAATCAGTAAAGGTCATGAAAAAGAAGGCAAGAGGCTGGTCTCACTGCAGGCCATAAGCAGGTCTGTGCCACTTCCCATAATGTGAATGTGAATGACCCGGCTCAAACACGTTACTGGTTTCCTGGATAAACCAAATTAAGAACCCACAAGTCAGCTAAGCGCCCGAAGCCTCTACAGTCTAGTTCCAAACTCCTCTAACCTTACAGCCTATGCTCCCCTCCATGGCTACCAAGCTACAGCCACATGGGGCCTTGCAGCACTGCAAGAAGCAACCTGCCCCCCACCCCACGCTTCCCAAGACACCCCACCCAAAGTCCTCCACCCTCAGACTCTTAGGGGCCTCGGCGGCAGCCGTTCAGCCCAGCAGAGAAGGGAGATGCGGCCATGAAAGGAGAACGTACCTCCAGGCGCATGGGGAGCACAGGCGAGGGATCTCACTCCCACTCCTGCAGCAGAGTGTTCTTCACGTCCTGAGAACCCTGCCTGTTCCATCCTAAACAGCACACTTCACCCAGAGACAGCTTCATTTCCACAGAATCCCTTCCTCCCCGGCCAGCACGCCGGGGACCAGGGGCGACTTAACATGATTAAAATTTTAAAGCATTTAAGATGCACTCAAAGGAAAGGCACCCTTGAAGTGCAAATCATCAGCTTAGGGGGCATCAGACAGCAAGACATGGGGGCAAGGGGGATTGACATAGACGAAAATGAAATGTCATTTTAAACAACACTTTGCATAAATGTCAGTACACATTCTGACCATGCAGCGAGGCCTGGAGTGGGTGAGCACACACGCCTGCTCGGTTTATGGAATCTGCAGCCTGAGGTGAGCAGGCTTCTGGGTTCCGCCAAGCAGAGAATAGCAGTTCTGTGATGAGGTATTTAACAGGCAGGGCACACAGCGCTGAGGCAGGCTGGGCTGCTGAAGCAGCAGAAACCCCAGGCAGACTCCCCTTAGACAGTCCCCAAAGCCTCATACTGCAGCCTGGTGCCCTGCGACGAACTCCAAGATGTGAGAAACTGGCTACCTAAGAACCGAGAGCCCTGGCGAAGAGTTTGACACAAGAGAAGAAATGTGAGTCCATTCACCTCTAAAAACTACAGGAAGTATTTAAATTCTTCTGTCTTTCCATGTATGGTCCGCTATCTTTTTTATGTTCACCCGTTACAAGCCAAACATAAAATTTTCCGGCCGGGCGCACATTTTTTTATTGTGCGGATGAACTAAATTTGGAGAGACTTCTAGGGTCTGGATCCATGGAAACAATTAGGAGAAGACACCACAACTGTCCTGTGGATCAAGAAGTCCCCACAGCCGCGTGTCTACCCTCCAGCTAGGTCCAGGGCTTCTTGCACCAGAGCCCCACCACACTACCGTAACAGTAACAGTAAGGAGTCTCCTGCTGCAATTTCGAAGCTACTGCTGTCACACGCATCTTCCTCAATCGACAAGTCACCAAACCATTCTAAGGGCCAGGACTGAATTTTATGGTCCGTGGACAGAAAGAACAGAACCCCAAAGCACCAACCCATGCGTAAGTGTGCATTTCCCCTAACTTTTTGTACATGGTCTCTGTCTCTTTCTAGACGGTCACTAGGCCACATGGACTTTTTTTTTAAACTAAGGATCACACCTCAAGACTTCCTCATGGGAGACCCCTCAAGTCATCCATGAGCTGAAGCCCACCGGAGGGAGGAGCCAGCCTCTGGGAGGAGAGGCCCACACCTGCTGTTTCCAATCCCGTGTACTGATGAAAGTGGCAGACCCGGAGAGAGAGAAACACCAAGGGTGGTTTCTGTGTTTGGCTGTCTTGGCACGAAAAGCAGAGGGCTCGGTCAGGTCTCCAGCACACCAGGCTACGCAGAGCAGCCAAGGCAAGGCTACGGGGAAGCAACGTTTCAAAAACCATCCCAGCTGAATACGGCCATACTTTTCAAAGGCTTCCACCGGCTGAATTCCCTCTACCGCTCAAGGATAAAACAGGTCTTCAGTACACACACGATTAAAAGGAGGGGGGGAGGGTTTCGAGTACAATGTCAGCTCAGACGCAAGCCAGGCCAACCCAGCACACGGAAAGACGGTGTTCGTTTCTGCTCCTCTAGATAAAGCAAGTCACGAAATGTGCCCGAAACCAAATGAAACACGTCCCTCCGCCTAGTGCCTTTAGCCGGGAGGGGGGGACAGAAGAAAAGGAAGGAAGAAATGAATGAAGCGAGCAGGAAGGAACCTCTGAAGCCCTCCGCGCTGACTCCGGGGGTCTGGCTTCAGGCTGCCGTCTGCCGGCCCGCTCCGCGTGGCCTGCTCCGCGACTCCGCTCCCTGGCTGCGACCCGCCCCGCGAACTCGCAGGGCTGCGGGCTCTCGGAAAAGGCAGCCCGCTCCCGGGCCGACCAGCGGGGCGCCGCCGCGCACCCCTCCCGCGGGCGCGAGCACGGCGGGCGCCGCCCGACCCCTCCCCGAGGCGGGAGCGGCCGTCCGGGCGGCGGGCGGGACGCGGCCAGCCGCCGCCGGGCTCGTCGCCAGCTCGCCCCGCGGGCGCCGGGCCGCACGGCGAGGGCGACGCGTCCGCCCGGCCCGCCCGGCCCGCAGCGGCCTCGCCCCCGGCCCGGGCACGGCGCGCGGCGGGCGCAGCGGCCCGGGCGGCCCGCGGGACGGCGAGCGGCGGAGAAACTCGGGCGCCCCGCGGCGGACGCGCCGCGCCGAGGCCCGCGCCCTCCGGCCGCCGCCCCTGCGCCCGCAGCGCCGCCCGAACTCGGCCGCCGGGGGACTCGGGCGGGCGGCGGGCGGCG
>CAUYQG010235806.1:0-13313 GCA_963574415.1 Tarsius wallacei | reverse complement strand
CGCTCAGAGGGGGAGCAGGTGAGGATTCAATCCTCCAGTAAATCGGGCACTATCTACAGGGAAGCCAAGGATCCCCCAAAGCTACCCACTGGGAATGCCTAACAGATAAGGGGAGGTGCACCTCCATCAGGTCTAAGGAATGTCGTTTGGGAAGGTGCAGAATTAGAATCCTTGTCACGCCCTTCTCTAGGGGCTATGATAATGTGGGTGAACATTAATGGGTCTCGGTGTCACAGGTTCTCCAAGACATCCACAGGTGGTCCATAAGGAAGTCACAGCAGTCATGTGCAACATCTCCAAGAGAAGGATTTAAGCCAGGACTCTGGGGGGCTACGTCGTTGCACTCACCTAGAGTGTAGGCCCACTCCCTGTCTGTGGGGGGTGAACTTTTCTTAAATAGATCTTTTCTTCTCTCACCTCTGTGTGTTGCAATTCTTTGCAATCTACTCGGATCTCTGGGTTGCCAGCCCTGGCAGTGCTGCGCGCCTCCCTGTGCCTCTCCACTCTCCACCCTCACCCCGTCCATCCGTACCCTCATACTTTTAATGTGCTATTGAATTTGGCTTGCTAGTATTTTGTTGAAGATTTTTGCTTCGATGTTCATCAGGGATATTGGATTGTAGTTTTGTTGTTGTTGTTGTTGAACTTTGGCTTGGGCATCAGGGTAACTGCCCTCATGCATTGACTTTGCAAATGTTCCCTCTTCTTTACTTTTTGGAAGAGTTTGAGGAGAATTGATGTTAATTCTTTTACGAGTGTTTGGTAGAATTCACCACTTAAGTCATTTGGTCCTGGGTTTGTTGTTGTTGTTGAGAGGTTTAGGATTGTTCTTCAATCTCCTCACCAGTTATAGGTTTGTTCAGATTTTTTGTTTCTTCATGATTCCATCTTGGTTGGCGGTATGTTATTAGGAATTTATCCGTTTATTCTAATTATCCAATTTGTTAGTATAATTATAGTAGTCTCTTATAATCTTTTTATATCGGTAGCATCAGCTGTAATATCTTTTCTTTCATTTCTGATTTAAGTTATTGGAGTCTTGCTTTTCATTCTTAGTTAATCTAGCTAAGGGTTTCTCGATTTGTTGGTTTAAAACAGTTCTTAATTTTTTTGGTTCTATTGTTTTTCCATTTTTTATTTCACTTATTTCTGCTTTAACTTTTATTATTTCCTTCCTTGTGTTAACTGTGGGTTTACCTTGTTATTATTCTAGTTCTCTGGTGTGTAAAGTGGAGTTATTGATTTAAGATCTTTCTTCTTATTTTTTGAGTTGAAGTTTCACTCCGTCGCCCAGACTGGAGTGCAGTGGCCACTCCCAGCCACCGCAGCCTCGACCTGCTGGGCTCCAGGATCCTTCCGCCTCAGCCTTCCAAGGAGCTGGAACTACAGGCGCACGCTACCACACCCAGCTGATATTTTATTTATTGTAGAGATGAGGTCTCACCAAGTTGCCCAGGCGGGTCTCGAACCCGCAGGCTCAGGCAATCCACTCACCTCAGCCTCCCAAGGCGCGAGATTACAGGCTGAGCCACCAAGCCCGGCTAATCTGTCTTCTTTTTTAATGTAAGCATTTACTGCCATGAATTTCCCTCTTACTACAGGTTGAATATCCTTTATCCAAATTGCTTGGGACCAGAAGTGTTTTGAACTTTAGTGTTTTTTTTGAACTTTGGAATATTTGCATTATGTTTACCTGTTGATTATCTCTAATCTAAAAATTTAAAATCTGAAATGCTCCAGTGAGCATATCCCTTGACTGTTATGTCAGTACTCAAAAAGTTTCTGATTTTGGAACATTTTGAATTTTGGATTTTTGGATTAGGAAGGCTCAACATGTACTGTTTTTTCAATGTTGTATACATTTTATGTTGTGTGTGTGTGTGTGTGTGTTGTTTTTTTTTTTTTTTTCATTTCTTTCAAGATATTTTAAAATTTCCCTTGTGGTAGGTTCTTGGAGCTTTCAGAGTGTGTTTAATTGTCACATATTTTTGAATTTTCAGTGTTCTTTCTATTATTGATTTCTAGTTTTATCCCATTATGTTCAAAGTTGATACTTGCATGATTTCAATCTTCTAAAATTTAAGAATTGTTTTGTGACCTAACATGATCTGTCCTAAAGAACATTTAAAGAGTGTTTGTGAACAATATGTATTCTGCTATTGTTGGATGGAGTTTATATGTTTGTTCCAATTCATCTGTAGTGTTGTCCAAGTCCGCTATTTTTGTACTGATCTTCTGTCTAGTTACTCTATTCATCATCAAAAGTGGAGTGTTGAAGCCTCCTGTCATTATTGTGTTGCTGCTGTATATTTCTTCCTTTAATTTTGTCAGTGTTTGTTTTATATATTCAGGAGCTCTTATATTAGGTACATATAAAGTTATAATTGTTCTATTTTTCTGATGAATCAATATTTTGTGATTATATAATGTCCTTATTTCTCTTTTAACAGTTTTTGGTTTGAAATACATTTTGTCTAATATAAGTATAGCCACTCCTGACCTCTGTTGTTACATCACACATCTTTTTTATTCTACACTTTTCAGCCCATGTGTCTGTAGGTATAAAATGAGTCTCTCGCAGATAGGATATAGTTGAATCTCGTTTTCTTATCCATATCTATATCTTATCGATTTTTTTTGTTTGGGGAATTTAATCCATTTATACTTAAGGTAATGACTGGTAGGGAAGAACATACTGTCCATATTTGTACATTGTTTTCTACATGTCTTACAGATATTGTCTCCCCTTTTTTGCTCTTTCTGACTTTCTTTGTGTGTCATTGAGACTTCTTGTAGTGATATGCTAGATTCCTTTCTCACTTTTTGTGTGTACTTTATATAGATATTTTATTTGTGATCAGCATCGGGGTTACATAAAATATTTTAAAGTTATAGCAATCTATTTTAAACAGATAATAACTTTAATCACATGCCAACACTCTATTCTTTTACATGTAATCTCCCCACAACACTCTTTTATTGATGTCAAATATTATGTCTTTTAATGCCATGTATCAATTAACATAAATTTCCCTTAACATCATGTAATTAATGTCAAATATTATATTTTTTAATGTTATATATCAATTACCATAAATTTACGGCTATTTTTGTGCTTTTATCTTTTAAATTTTTTACCATAATTAGAAATAATTTGCACACCATCACTATAAGACTATAGGGTCTATATTTTTCTGTATATTTACCTATACAAGAGAGATTCACATTGCTCCTATGTTTTGGGGTTGTTGTATAGTATTTAAACTTTCATTTAGACTTAAATGACTCCACTAAGCATTTTTTGTAGAGTAAGCCTAGTGGTGATGTTCTCCCTCAGCATTTGTTTTTAGCTAGAATTATTTTTTTTTAAACTTTACTTTGTGTTTGAATGACAGCTTTGCCAGATATAATATTTTTGATTGCCAGGTTTTTCTTTCAGCACTGCAAATATATCATCCCACTGTCTTTTGACCTGAAAGGTTTCTGTTAAGATTACACTGAAAAATTTTTGAGTTCCCTAGTATGTGAGGACACTCTTTTTTCTTACCATTTTCGAAATTCTCTTTGCCTGTGACTATTGATAGTTTGGTTATAATGTGTGTCAGTGTGAGTTTATCTTAATCTATCCTAGTTGGAATTTCTTGAGTGTCTTAAATGTGTATATCAATTTCATTCCTCAAACTTGAGAAGTTTTGGTCATTTTTTTTCTTCAAATCAACTCTCTGGCCTTTCTCTTTTCTTCTTCTGGAATTACTATAAAACTTATTAGGTCTGTATGATGGTGTCCCGTAGTTCATTAAACTCTTTTCACTTTTCAAAATTTTTTTTAATTTTTTTTCCTTTGACTTGATCATTTCAAATGATCTGTCTTCAAGACTGCTGATTCAATCTCCTGTTTAATCAAGTCCAAATCTGCTGTTGAACCCCTCTAGTGAATTTTTCGATTCAGTTATTATATTCTTCAGCTCCAGAATTTTTTTCACTTATTTTTCTAGTTTCTTTGTTGATAATCACACTTTGTTCATGCATAATTTTTTAAAGATTTTCTTTCATTGTCCATATTTGCTTTCTTTTAGCTCATTAAGCATCTTTAAAATGTTTTATTCACCTTCCTTTTTGGGAAATACATAGTTGTTTTTTTTAAGTTTGTCTTTTGGAGATGTACTTTGGCCCTTTGATTGAACTATGTGTCCCTGTTTGGTTTTGTTTGTTTGCTTGTTTGTTTGTTTTTTGAGTGCATTATGATCTTTAGTAAAGACTTGGGGATTCTGGGGGCCTTTCACACCTTTCTGGGACTGCATCTTCTCTAGGCTTGTGAGTATAATTTCCCAGTTAAAAAGGTTTGCCTCTCTCTTCTCAATACCCTGTAATCTCTTGCTCCCTCTGGTGACTCTTTGCCTTACTATAGTCTCTCTGGTGCTGTTATAAGCCACAGCACTCACCTTTGTTTTCAGTAACCCCAAAGTATGCTGCTGTTTCCTTTTGTGCTCCAAGTGAGGTGATTCAGGAACCAATCATGCAGAAGTTTCCCTGAAGAAACAGAATTTGAGCCCATGTTTCACTCTTCTTTTTCCCTTTCAAGAGAGAAACCTGGAGTTGAAAGTTTTGTCCTCATTGTGCTGTATTGTGCTGGGGAGAGGAGGAACCAGGGCAGAAAAATTCACCAAGCTTTCACATCAGCTTCCAGGCAGGTCTTCTCAACATTGTGCTCATCTGGAGAGCTGCAAAGTTTTAGCTGGTTTCTAGAGTTCACGTGAAGACAGTATACGCTATATACTGTTGATACATCAGTATCTCTATGAGGAAACATGGGCTTAGGGCTTTCTTTCTGCCATCTTGATGTTATCATTTGAAAGCAGGTACTTTTTATGCTAGAGCATATATTAATAACCAAGAAAGGCTGCTATCTAATAGACACATTGTTGCATGGGGATCTCTTAGTTGAACTCCAAGCTCAAAAAATGGAAACTGAACAAAAGCCTCTAACAAAATGTCAGAATATATTTTTCATTGACTATCTGCTCCACGAGGCTATATATGCTTTGCAGGAATAAGGATGAGGTCTTATTCACCTTTGTGGCTGTGATGACATTTTAAAAAATGTATCCAGTATTAATTTCATTGAATGCATGTTAGCTACATTCTGTTGCAAGGTACAAATGGTAAGCAAATACAACCAATTCCTGCCCTTATGAAGCTTCTAGTTTAGCAAAGGATACAAACCTATGAACGGACACCCAGAATCCAGTATGATAAGCACTCAGAATGGGTTAATTGCAGAGTACTGGGGGGGAAAATAAGAGTGGGACATGAATAAATAAGAAAAAAAATCACCAAATAAATGCCTGGTATCTTTGCTAAACTGAATGAAAGAGAGAATATATTTGTACCTATTGTGCCAAAGACAGTTAGTACTCCTACAACATAGCTTGGCATCGCTAAAATACTCTGTGAATTTACCAAGCTTCAAGAAATGCAACCAGTGAAAATGGATACTTCTTCCAACATTCTTATTAGAGAGAACCCTTGACTAAGTTCCCCAGCTCCTGGAATCTTCACCCCTTTTGAGTGCGCTCTTGATTAGCCAGCTGGACATTTGTGACACTGGGATAGACCCGAAGGAGTTCATCAATAGTGTGGCAGCTCTGGGCCACCCACAATGGATGGCTTTAGGGGACAAGAGTGGGCCAGCGCTCGATTTGTCATGTGCTTGCAGTTTCATCTCAAAAGCTCTCTGTGTTAGCGCTGACATTTCAGGTGTGAAGAGCAGAGTCAGCAAGTTCCCTTAGTGAATATTAAAAAATGATGCTGGAAGACGCTAGGGAGGGAGCTATGGAAGCAAAAGCCAGACAGTGACAGGAAAATAGACAAGAGAATTTCTAGTCAAGGGAAGGAAAAGAGCATCCGGCATTCTGCTATGGATAGCCACTGTCCAGGGGCAGATGCGTGTTTGTTTTGTTTTGGTTCTGGGTTTTTTTTTTTTTTTTTTTTTTTTGCTTGGTTTGCTTTTTTCTGCTCCAGGGAGAAATCTATTTTCTTTTGTTTCCCATTGTTTTCATAAATGCTTTAAAAACAAATGATTAAAAAAATCTTAAAATATAATGTGAATACTATTTGAATGGCCATATGGTATTTTTTGAAAAGGAGATTTCCTCTGTGATTGTGAGAGAATATATTTATAAAACTTGGAGGGAAAGACAAAAAATTCATCTTGGATGAAAAAGAAGCTGGCAAGTTATTTTGTCACCTCTTTCAAATTTCCTCTTAACTCTTAAAATCCCATTTACTCACTTTATGTTGGATGTTTTACAACCATCAACCTATGTCCCTTAAAACATTTGAGCCAAATGAATTAAATGTAGATTCCAGATGAAAGACAAATGAGCTGTCTGGGCTTAAAGGAATAATCCTTTACTAATGACATTTCTGGCACCGAGGGAGGGACACACCTGAGAGAAGAACTCCTGGGCTGTGAGGATGATTTTCCAAAGCCTCTTGAGTCCTGGCATCTTGGCAGCCATCTTCTCCACTACTGCATCATTTGGTTTTTTTCTACAAAAGGTGAAACAGAGAGTTGGGGTACCCCAAGCTCTAATTGCAAAACCCTGAAGAAAACCCTCCATGAAATGGCTCCGTATACATAATAAATTCCAAGTATTTATCTCATAATTTAAAGCTTTGCTCAACCAGTTTCAACTTTTTGTTCAAACTGATATTTTACAGGGTCGGTCTTTGCAAGAATGTGCTCTGAGATGTGTTATCCTGCAAATTTTTCATCAGTCTTCTGAATCCTACCTATTCTCCAAGACTCAGACCTAAAACCTATACCTCTTTGAAGCCTACCCTGACCATTTCAAACTTCAAATATCTACCTCCCCACTCTTCCCCTGTAAGTCTCTTTTTAAATAAACATTTGCCACTTATGATATGAATTCTCACATGTCAGTTTTTAAGGATATATTCTGTTGCCTTAGTTAAAGTTTAAGCCCTTGAAGAGCAGAACTCATACCCAGAATCATTTTTCTTTGGTCTATGCATTTATTGATGTCTCTGTCCAGTGGTTCTTTGCTTGGATTGATTATGTTCATCCCAGCTTAACAAAAAAATATAATACATTTCTGCTGTATGTTAAAGAATGGAGCTTCAGGGAGGTATGAAATAAGATCCCTGCCCTTATAAGGATAATTGACGAGTGAAGAAAGAAACAAGAGTTTGGTTTCCAACAGCACAGATGATTTACAACAAGGCACGTTCTACTGCAAGGCCCTTCAGCATAGAGATTGTACTTATTCATGTCTGTGCTTTCAGAATGTAGCACAGTCCAGCCCTAACTTCACTCTTGGGCATCCAACTTGTATCCAATGGACTGTGTGACATTTCCACTGTAAAAAGCATCTCAAGCTTAGCATGACACACAGAGAGCTGTTGATCTCTTTCCTTCCACGGGAAGCCCACTTCTATTAGCAAATGACAACAGCTTCTGCGCAGTTGCTAAAAGCCTTTGAGTTACCTCTGCATTCACATCATCGGCCAATCACATTGACTTTAGACTTGAAAATATGTTCCAATCTCACCATTTCTCTTGCCACAATTGGAGGTGCCAAGTGGTTCTCTGTGGCAGCTACAGCCACCTCCTAATTGATTAATCTCTCTGCTTCCACACTCACCTTCTTTGTGTTCCGTTTTGTTTCGTTCAAAGCTTATTTCCACATCAGGGTCTTTGGATTTACCATTTCCCCTTTCTGGAATTTTCTTCTTCTTGAATAGAAATTATATCTTGTTTATCACTTGGTCTCCAACACATAAGAAGTTCCCTGGTACAAAACAATAACTCAATATTGACTGAAAGAGTGAGCAAAATTTTAGTTGCCGTTGTTAAATATGTAGAGAAATTAATGAATAAATGACTTGAGCACTCACTGTCTCTGCGGCTAGAGGTTGACATAGTCTCAGACCTCAAGATTATGACTGAAATATATTTGATTATATGGGCTGTCTGTATAAATAAATGTGTAATCCTCTGCTAAGTATTAGATGAGTGATTGAAATGGTATGTCCTGGGTGAGCTCAGGAAACCTATGGCAGGCAACCACAATAGCTAAGCCAATAGTTAAGCAGTGATTTTCATCTCTAATGCCTGTGTTTATGTTAGCCAGACAGGACTTCCTTTAGCCCTGTAGGGTTGGAAAATCTCCCAAGTGAACACGCATCAGTTTCATGATTTATCCTAACTGACTAAATAAATCAGTAATTTCCTGGAAGCTGGAATAGGTTGAAAAAAGAGCTGGATTTGCTCTTCTGCCTGCAAAACCTTTTCCTGCTTCAATCCTTTTCTGGATCTGAAACTAATTAAATTTTTATTTGAAAATTAAGGATAATAATAGTAACTACTCAAGGAGTGGTTGGGTGTATTTAGGAGAGTAATGTACATAAATTAATTAGAACAGGGTCTGATGTGTGCTGAGTCCTCATAAATAATATAATGATGATGATATATTAAAGCATTGTTTAAGCCATAGAATTCTTTGTAAATATAAAGGAGAAGGAATCAAGGCCTTTGAAACAGAATTCATGTTTTCATTTGCTCAGCAGAATTTAGATCACCCTGTATCTTACATAGTTTTCATTACTCTCATTAGGTATGTACTAGATATTCATGACATGGTTTTTGAAAAATTATGTTTGGAAGCAGACAAAAGGAGGGTCAGAAAAAAATCAGACAAATTGCATTTCTTATTAAAAAAATAATTTATATTATATTTAAATTTTCCAGATGATAACTTTGTTAGCAGCTCTACAAAAGTCTTCTCTTGGTAGATAACATTTGGAGCAGAAGACTTGTTTCACAACCAAAAGTCTTTCTTCTGTGATTTCACAACTACAACAGTACAACTAGGATTTAGATAGCAATCCCTTATCTAGAATTTAGCTGGAACTTTCATTACAATATTCTAGACAACTGTGTCTGTCACTTTTTCACTGCACTGGCTACTTGTATGACTACTCACTCCAGGCACAGGGACAAGGAGATGTTGGGTAGAACCTCCGTGTCCTTGGAGCGGGGTTTTGGAAGAGCTTGTCATCTCTACACAGTGTGCCAAATGATTACACCTAGACCCGAGTGACAGACAAACACCTGGAATGTGGCTGCCTTATTCAACCCTCATTGGGTATGCGTCACCAGTTTTGTTACGCTCTAACTTTGGCTGTCTTCTCCAGTTTCCCCTTAGGACTGTGTCTGAGTTGAAACGGGAGATCTTCTCTCCCAGGTCTTTTTCCTGCAAGTTCTTTCCCCTGCTCTGGGTCCAGACAACATGTTGATATCTGTTGCATCAACAGAACAATTTCCTTCCTCCTACGATCATGACGTTCAACCCAATTGTGAGAAACAATACAAACGACGTGCCTAGCCCTGCTAAGAACATGACCATGAACTGTACAGAAGTTTGTTCTGACACCTCTTCTGTGGTGATTTTGGCACTGATTTCGCCATCTATTCTACACCAAAGTCTAAGACAGGGATTCCAACCCCAGAGGCACTGACTGGTACTGGTCTGTGGCCTGTTAGGAACGAGGCTGTACAGCAGAAGGTGAGCAGCAGGTGAGCGAGCAAAACTTAATTTATAGTTACAGCTGGTCCACATCGCTTGTATTACCACCTGAGCTCCACCTCCTGTCAGATCAGAGGTGACATTAGATTCTCACAGGAGCATGAACCCTATTGTGAGCTGTGTGTGCGAGGGATCTCAGTTGCATACTCCTTATGAGAATCTAATGCCTGATGATCTGAAGTGGAGCTGAGGCAGTGATGCTAGCACTGGGGAGTGGCTGCAAATACAGATGAACATGAGCAATGAGGCTTGCCTTTGTCAAAACCATCATAAATCCATGACTTGCAGATTTGTATCAAGACCCTATCAGTGAGTGGCAAGTGAGTTGAGGTACTTCGCTTGTACAGCTGCATTTGGTGGCAGGCTTTAAGTCAGAATCCGACACTTTTTTAGTTTGCATGAGACCTGTCCATTAGTTTATTTACCATTTTCGTCCTTGCCTCTTTTTTTAATAGTGAGTTACATAATTATGTCATTATATATTACAATATAATGATAATAGAAATAAAGTACGTAATACATTTTATGAGCTTGAATCATCCTGAAACCATCCTCTACCTCGGTCTGTGGAAAAATTGTCTTCCACAAAACCAGTTCCTGATGCCAAAAAGGTTGGACACTGCTACTCTAAGACATAGAGTACTTACTCATGGAGACATGAGAGACATACTCTCAACATCATGTATGACTTGGGCAACACAGCGCAAACACCAAGGGGATAG
Organism: Tarsius wallacei; assembly: GCA_963574415.1. Lineage (NCBI taxonomy): Eukaryota > Metazoa > Chordata > Mammalia > Primates > Tarsiidae > Tarsius > Tarsius wallacei. The sequence goes on along the minus strand of CAUYQG010235806.1, from coordinate 2,980 downwards.
TGGGAACTATATCCCACTGCTAAAAACACAGGTTCCTGGTTTGAGTGGCCCCAGGAGCAATAATAATGATTTTAAAGAAATCTAAAGTAATTCAATTTTCCTGACTTAAAGGAAGAAAGAGGATTTCTTTTCCTTTATTTGACCTGTATGAGTCATTTATGCAAAAACAAGGAGGATGTAGCCAAAGCAAGTGTTTTGCTGGTCAGGTGCAGTGGCTCACGCCTGCAATCCAATGCTTTGGGAGGCCAAGGAGGAAGGATTGTCCGAGGCCAGGAGTTTAGTACCAGCCTGGGCAACATAGTGAGATCCTTTCTCCGTACACAATTAAAAATAAAAAATTAACTGGGCATAGTGGCACACACCTGTGTTCCTACTCACTGGGGAGGCTGAGGCAGAAGGATGACTTGAGCCAAGGAGTTGGAGGCTGCAGTGAGCTGTGGTCGTGGGAGACAGAGCAAGACCCAGTCTCTAAAAATTACATATATGTGTATAATTTTTTTTTAAAAGAAAGCATTTGCATTTTCTGTTGCATGCTGGCCTCCACACTGCTCAGGAGGTCGTTGCTAATGACAACAGGCTGCTTCCTCTCAGGGCCAGTTGGAACTCCTATTGGAACCGAGGACGGTCTCTTCGTCCAGGTGCCCTTCAATAAACTTACCATCATAAAAAAGTGCAATTTTACTTTACAGTTTGTTGTGTTCTGGTCACTGAATACATCTGATTCAAATAAAATCAATGGAAAATGGAAAGAGTGGAAAAAAAGAGGTTTTTTTCTTGTTGTTGTTGTTTCTTTCAGTCAAGTGGAGAATTTTCAGCCAGTTTGATTCCCCTGGCTTCCAACCTGTTTTGAATGAAAACCAGCCTTCCAGCTAACTCTTACGGGTGCAGTATCTTTCAAATAAAAGCACTCCTGAAACAGTTGGTTGGAGGCCGAGTGAAAAGAACACGTCAAGTTTCCCACAGATTTCTTCCTCAATGGATAATGGCCAGGGTATTTAAGGGGACCCCTCAAACTGTGTCCGCCCAAGGAGTTCCCAAGTATTCCCCCTCCAGCCCAGGGCTTCCTGTGGTGCAGATGAAAGGTTTACTGATCATGTCATTTCAATTTGTCCCACAAAACATGTCTCAAAGAGAGAAAGAGAAGTATTTACCTCACAAACACCGTCGTTAGCCCAGATCTTTTCGCTTTGATCCCTCCTCCCTTGTTTATTTTAGTTTCTTTGGCTTTGCTAGATATGTCTCCTGAAGCTTTAGCCCTGCTCTGACCAAAGTGTCTTCTGTTATCGCAACAGGATACAAACCAACAGTGAAAGAAAGCGAGAATAAAAAATAATAATGCCTCGCCTTGCAGGAATTCATGCTCTCAAGGAGCCTATTTCTTCTTCTGCACCCAGGTCTCCATGTTCAGTCATCGAGACCACACAGACTCGATGGGTCCTTGTAAGTGGCCTAAGATCAGGATAAAAGGGAGAAAACACCAGATGGAATCACAGAGTATTTCAGGGCTGCTAATTCAGAGAGGGCAAGCTTAGAGTCCTGATGCTTCCTGAAAAGTTGATTTGTCAGCTGATTTTCCCCGACAGATAGGAAGTCTAATTGGTCTCTGTGTCTAAGCATATGGTGATTTGTGGTTCTGCATAAGTTTAATCTTTAACAACCTGTGAGTTTCTTACTTAGAGGAAACTTAAAATAATTCAGTTGAGAGATGATTTTCTTTCTTTCTTTCTTTCTTTCTTTTTTTTTTTTTTTTTTTGAGTCGAGGCATTTCTCTGTCACCTAGGCTAGAGGGCAGTGGCATGATCAGGGTTTCAGGGTTCACCGCTGTCTTTGGTCTCCTGGGTTCAGAAACACCTTCCATCTCAGCCTCCTGAATAGCTGCCACTACAGACATGAGCCATTGTGCCCAGCCGGGATAACGTTTTAAAAAACATTCATTATCACTGCAAATAACTATTTTGGTTTTCTAGGTTTTACACACACACACACACACACACACACACACACACACACACATACACACACACACACACACACTATGTATGTTTCCTCTCTTGTAACCACTAATGCTAAAATGGAAAACTCTGATTCCGCTACTCTGTAATCAATTTTTTAAAAAGTTCATTCCCTCTTTGCCAAATGTAGTTCCCACTGCCAAAGGTTGACCGTGGGAACCTTATGTAGTACTGCTGAATCTACATGGCCTCATCTGTCAAGGGGCTAATAGTGTTACCTTCCTCACTGGCTTGCTAAAAATATTAAATGAGATCCCGTGGCAGGCACATGACAATCTACAGCGTAATGAAATATATGATTTTAAAATATTTGCAGAAAATATTGGCTTTTTATATGTCAACGCTACTATAACAGCTTTATATAGAATATCCCATTCTGACAAGTCTATTTTTCAGATGAAGAAAATAAGGCACAGAGAGACTCAGTAACCTGCACGGTCTTATATAGTAAAATGCCAGGACCAACGCTCAAGCCCGGGTAGACAGACCTCAGGTCCAGGGATGGCTTTTTGCCTCCTGGTGAGGTGGTACCCCCCTGGTTTACCAATGAAAATATCTCCACTTTTTTTTAATTCTCTTCACGATTTCATTCAACTACACTGCTACAGTCCATCTCACCCATGTCTAACTCTCCAGTTCCTTCAGCCAAATCTCTGGCTTTGCATTTTGTAATCATATACTTGCATATGTATACTTCTCTGTACACATATACGTATAAAATCTTATGTCTTATGTGTGTATGTATACAGAGGGGGACCCCGCCAAAAGTGAAGTTTATTTATTTAAAGAAATGTGTATTTATTCTTACATGTTGAAACGTCAGTCACCTTCAAAGTACTTTCTATCTGATGCAGTACAATGATCAAGATGCTTTTTCTGCTGCCCAGAATAGTTTTTGAACCGGTCGATTTTGATGCTTTTTCGTGCTTCTGTCTTTTTTGGTTTCACCTCTTCCCTATTGGCCAAAT